>JAVIWB010006739.1:0-123200 GCA_031893035.1 Dermolepida albohirtum
TTTTATACCAATTCCGACACGTGCGCTCTCTTAAGCAATTAGCACCATAAACTTCACATATCTTTTTGTGAGCCGCAGCAGCTTTCTTTCCTTTACGAAAATAAAATAGTAAAATATGTCGAAAATGTTCGTTCCTGTACTCCATTTAAAATTAACCCACAACTAATAGCTTTAATAAAAATCGCGCACTTCTTGCTTCTGAAGTTACGTCAATGTGACTAGTATCACGCGACAAACGGTAAAGTACAGCACTAACATACGTTATACAAAAAATAAAGCAACGCTCTCTATCAGTAAAAACCGAAAGTACTTAGTTACCAACCCAATACAATATAACATAACTTTCGCACATTAGTGTGTGAAGTAAAAACGGCAAAAATAATATAAATTATTATTATAGTTTTAAAGTGCAATTATTATCATATATCACTGATGTCAAGTCTGTTTAATTCTGGTCAAAAATAGCCTTCCAACATGGCACAATAACGAACTCCCTTGAACGAAACATGGCGATCATTTTCGTCAACAAAAAAATATGGTTCAATCACACCTCCGGCATGAAATCCATACCACGCGGTCACTTTTTGTAGTTGTACTGGAGTCTCTCGAAGCGCATGTGGGTTTGTTAGTGTCCAATAGCGCATATTTTGCGTATTGACAAAGCCATTAAACCAAAAATGAGCTTCATCGCTGAAGATGGTTTTTCGATGAAATTCAGGATTTTCATCAAATTTTAGCAGGGCCCAATCGGAGAAGCTTCGGCACTTCAAATTATCAGGAAGGTTCAGTTCTTGGGTTAATTTGATCTTGTAAGGGTATGTCCTTACAAGCCAAGATCTTTACGCAAAATTCATCACAATACGGTTTGAGAGATTTCCAATTCCTGTGAACGGCGTGGAATCGACTGATTTAGCTCATTTTGTACTGAAGCACTTATGGCTGTGATATTTTCAGTACTTCGACCAGTGAGTTGTCTCACTGGCACAAGAACATTCAATAGAGAATATTTCGACTCGAATTTACCCACTATAGCATGCACAGCCTGTCGAGTGGGACGAGCCGTTTCAACCGCAAATTTAATAAGCGCTGAAAAAGTTGCGACCACTAACTCAGAATTGCGATAGTAATTTTTAATAATTTTTAAACGTTACTCATTCGTGAACTTCACCCTGATAACAATGTTAACCTTGACTGACGTTTTGACGTTGACGGATCATGAAAAGCGTTCATTTATTAGCGTAGACAAAATTGTTATGTTCCTATTGGAAAACCCTTCGTAATACAAATATAAGAAGGACGTGAAAAGTGGAATAGTAAGATATTACAAATAGACAACTTATTAACAAAAAGACAAAGAATAAAATTAACAACTGCTATTAATTGCAACTGCTTTAAAAGAATGGGTAATAGATATAATATAACACATGGATCAATAAGTCCCGAGACTAACCCATAGATGGCGCTCGTAGTAAACCAGTAGCCACGTCTTTCTAGAGTACTAACCTTTGCTTGAAATGTGTCAAAATTTTAAGTCGATCGGACCAGAAACAGCTGAGTTATCGAGGTTGGAGTAAAGTCGTTTTGTTGTTTGTTTAAACAATGGAAAAAACCGAGTTTCGTGTTCTGATAAAACATTGTTTTTTAATGGGTAAAAACACCACGCAAGCAAAACAATGGATTGAAAAATGTTACCCGGACTTTGTCCATCAAAAGCAACGATTTGTCGGTGGTTTGCCGAGTTTAAACGTGGTCGTACCGACACAAATGACGCGGAACGCTCGGGTAGACCTGTGGAAGCCGTTACACCGGAAAATGTGAGTGAAGTGACAAAAATTATAATGAAAGATCGTAAAGTGAAGCTCCGTGAGATTGCTGAGATGACACAGATATCATATGGAAGTGTATTTACTATCCTTCATGAAAAATTGAGCATGAAAAAGGTTTTTTCCAAGTGGATGCCGCGATTGCTCTCGATGGAACAAAAACAGCAACGAGTCGATGATTCAAAAAGCTGTTTATCGCTATTTACTCGCAACAAAAAAGATTTCTTGCGTCGTTACGTGACCATGGACGAAACATGGATACATCACTACACTCCAGAGTCGAAGCGGCAGTCATCTGAGTGGCGCACAGCTGGCGAAAGCCGTCCGAAACGTCCGAAAACGCAGCAGTCAGCTGGCAAAGTCCTGGCGTCAGTTTTTTGGGATACACATGGCGTGATTTTCATTGACTACCTCGAAAAAGGTAAATAGATCAACAGTGATTATTATATTGACTTACTGGTGCTTTTGAAGGAGGAAATCGCAAAAAAACGACCGCACATGCAGAGAAAAAAAATCCTTTTTCACCAAGACAATGCACCCTGCCACAAGTCGATGAAAACAATGGCAAAATTGAACGAATTGGGTTTTGATCTGCTTCCCCACCCCCCATATTCGCCAGATTTAGCCCCCAGTGACTACTGGCTCTTTGCTGATCCTAAAAAAATGCTCCAGGGAAAAAGATTTGGCTCAAATGAGGAGGTCATCGCTGAAACTGAAGCTTATTTTGAAGCGAAAGATAAATTTTTTTATAAACATGGTATTGAAAAATTGGAAAAGCGTTGGAACCATTGTATCACCCTAAAAGGTGATTATGTTGATGAATAAAAAAAAATTTTGCAAAAAAAATGTTGTTTTCATTGTTAGTCTGGGACTTATTGATCCATGTATATATATATATATATATATATATATATATATATATATATATATATATATATATAAGAATGAAACTCATAAAAAGCTATACTTCTTGATTGTCTCCGATGTAAAATGTTCTAAGATGAGCAGTTCGAACACTTTCGAGGTACATAAGATGCACTTGCCGGAAGAAATCGAATCTTGGGTCATGTTTAATTGAGTTAGCGATGAATATTTGACGAATAAAATCCGAGTATCCGATGAATGGGCCGGCACGGCACCACGGAAAACTGCAAAGAGAGATCATCTGTTATCAATTACACCTTTCATTACCTCTTTTATTTAACACTCGTGAATTTTAAACGCTAAATGATCCGGACACTCATCGCGCGCTACTTATTTGTTCCGGTGCCGATCGCGACTTCAGAACTTGTTAGAAATTTGCCAAACCATCGGAGAGATTATTCGATTGCAACTTTTTTATCTTTTTTTTATTACTCAAGGATGACTTGCACAATATTTTAACGTTTAACAGCAATATTCGTAAAACGTTATTTTATTGGTATATCGAGCGCTTCTAACAAAAATTAAAACTAAAAATATTCTAGGTAGAACAAGCGTTATAATAATTTCAAATAGAATATGTAAATACTATTTTGAGGATTCCACAGGACTCTACCTTAAGATCCTCCTTATTTATTTAATATATAAATAATTTATTTGCCTATTTCTTATGTTCTGTACTTACATATGCTGATTGTATGAATATTTGTATATTTCTTAAATATGGTACAAAGTTGTAAATTTTTATTGAAGCCAAATAAACTGATAAAATGATTTTATTGAAATTATGCACACACACACACACAAACAAGTACGAAGTAAGTGATGTCGTTTATATAAAAAAAGTACAAGGTAATCGAGATATTATTTTTAATTCGACACTTAGTTTTATTACATTACTTAATTAATAATTCTATGCATGTGTAAAAGTAGTCAAAAGTCTCGCTATCTAAATGAACAATATGCTAGTTCATTGGCAAATGAAAATTCTTTGAGGGCTAAGAGGAACAATTTAGCACTCAAAATCCACAGTCCCGAATTCCATCCCGAGCAACAACAGAAATGTGAACGAGCCCATTGTCATGTAATACCTTTACATCATTCTTTAATATTTATTGATGAGAGACTTATACTAGTCTCCTATAAATCGCTTACTCTGGTAAACATACTGAAATTTATATTTGATTTTTCTTTAAATGTAATCGTGTTTTTTTTATTTCTAGAATGTTATTTTTATTTTATAATTAAATGTTGTTCTAATTCTAATTTAATTACTTATTTATACCTTTCTGCCATTGGGTATAAGACTAATGGGTGGAGATTTTCATTTTTCATTATGTCCTACTCTGGGCTAAGCATTTGGCGTCCTTCTACTCTAGATTTTTCACTTGGCTACTTACTTCACTTCGTCCTGCCAATTTCTTATATTCTTTTCTTCTTTGGGTTTTTGCTTGCTAGTAAAATTTTTGGTTTGTTGTCCCATATATATGTCCTACTTGTCTCAACTGATATTCTAGGATACTTTGTTCGCAACTTTTAATCTTAATAAGCTGTTGTTTGATTGCTTATCCCAGTTCTTTCCGTTTTTTTGTTTATTTTTTAAACTAGTATTTAGATAAGATCTACACGCCTTCTAATTCTTTTTGTTGCTATTCAGGTTTCAGATTCAACACTAACATAGGGTATATTAGCTTCTAAAACAGAACAAGGAGCCGTAGCAGGAATTAACAGACTTAAAGTAAAGACTGAGCTTAATATTCTACAATATTTCAAACGCTAGTAAGTGTGGGACGAGCTGTACAAAAATACATTTTCTTCGACAACCAAACAATGCTAAAAGCACTAGATTCTGTGCAAGTAAATTTTAAACTTTTGCAAGATTGAATGCATTACTGAATGAACTTAGTAGTCATAAAGACGTGACAGTAAACTGGTTTTCACAACACAGTGGCTATAGGACTAATTAAGAGTAAACGATCTGATTTGACGAGTTGTCCACAGAATCAGAGCCTTCCAGCGACATTGCAGAAAAAGTATCGAAACACGGTCACGGAATAGTGGAACTCTTCATGCCAAAGGTAGTTTCTTAGGGATCGGTCGCCCAAATTTAAAATGGACTTAGTGAACAGGGACAGAAAGTCTGCCAGATTGATAGTGAATCTACTAACAGTACATTGTAAGCTCAGCAAACATATGAATAATATGAAATTGATACAAGAATCTACCTACGACAACTTAAGGGTTTGGCAACAAGGTGCTTTTTTCAAATAAAAGATTAATATTCTGAAAGGAAAGTCTGTGTAGAAAAATGGCTCTTGGAGCTATTAAATCTAATTAAAAGAACGACCCTATAGAGTGTACTCTAGTAAGACATTAGGAGAACAGTAGATGCGGAAAAATCGCAGTGATGCTACTTTTTCCATAACTACCATTTTCATATCATTTGGCATTTTGCCCCTCAAACATGTTATTTCTAATTCGTTAAACATTTTCCCGACTTTACCAACCTTATCACTAATTTATTCCTCTTATTTTCCAACTTGTTCTATGGTTGAGCTTAGTATTTGTTAGTCATCGCTTTTTCTATACTCTAACTTTTCATAAATTGTTTCTTTCTTTACAATTATTATTTTAGTTCTTTCCATGTTCACGTGATCTTTAGCTTTTCATTAGAATATGATAGTTATTTTGTAAATCTTTTCTTGATTGTTCCATTATGGCCACATCAGTAACGAATAGCGGTTCTATTGTCTAATTTACAACTCGAAATTCCTTATTTTCTATCTTGCTTTCTTTATTGCTTCAATAACTATTTTTAAAAATAGTAGTGGACTTTAAGATTCCACGTTAGTTTGTCTAATTAACATTTAACAGTACTTTTTAGATTGTTTTTACTATCTCTTTAGTTCCTTCCTCTGTGCTATTTCTTTCTAGTGTTCTAAACGTTTTATATTATGTGAAGGTTTTCTATAGGTCTATGAAACCTAATATTAGAGAAAACCTCCGAATTTAAATCCGTACATGATGAATTCAAATTTCCACAAACAATAATTAGATTAGATTCCCTGAGGTAGTCATAGAGTATATCCTATTGTAACCTTTCCTGATTTACTATGGGCTTCGTGTCTCGTTAGAATACCTTTTCTAGCTTTACTCTTTTAATACTATCTAGCTCCTAAGGTGTTTTTTTTTTCATAGAGTTTGCTACAAGACATTCGTCTCTCACATGTTGCCGCGTCTTTGCATTTGTAAGTGCGTGAATAATGGTTTGGTCTCCCACTTGACAGAATCAATATATAGTTTCTGCTGTTATGCTTATATCATTTGTTTGGTTATTGGAGTTTACAACACCCCGTTAGTGAACCTGCGATCATCCTAACAAACTTTGCGCTCCCCACTCAGCAAGTAGGTTGTAAATTTGTACAACTGTCCCTCGAGGAATCGGTTTGTCAGTTTTTGACCTGAAGAATCCTTCTATCTTTCCCGAGATATATTTTCAGTTAACTTTTTTTCATGGCTACTTTGTTTTTACAATACAACAGGAAGGCTCTGTTCCTATGAATATCATGTACTTGTCACACCAATTCATCAACTGTCTTATTGCTCCTATAGCTTCTATGCTATGTAATTTAGACTATTATCGCCTAACTCATTCAAGGCGTGTACATAATCCCATACAAATTTAGGGTTCACTTGGAAAAAACCTAATGAGGAAATTACAACCATCCGACAATAAGTTGCCGGATGGTTGGTTATCAACAATACTAAGTTAATCTACAATAATACTACACATTCTATGATATAAAAAGTATATGCATTTTAAATTCACATCATCAATTAAAAATATACAAAAAACTTTTAATTATTAGAAACTACGATGACGATTTTTCTCGTTTCAATATTAAAAGAAGTACTTAACCCTTACACCTACTAAGGTAGAAATGGATAATTATATATATATATATATGAGACTGACAACGTATCAAAAATTAATCTCTTCAGTTTAAGTATGAAATTCATTAATTTCAAAAAGTTAAATCTCCTATAAGCCTTTACTCTTTAATTAAATTTTTTCGTTTCATTGAACCCACACATTGTTGTCTAAATAATCTAGCTTTGTGTATTTCAAAGTATTGCTAATATTATTCTCATGTATGCTATATATATGCGCTAGCAATACGACAAACAAACAACATAATTCTTTTTGTCCGACAAATTCCTTCGCCTTGCATGGGAGCTTCGAAAATGGCAAAACATGTGATCTCATAATACCATTTACACGAATATGAGAATACAATTTCTTCAAATTTTCCAGTTATCCTCGGAAACCTTTGTCGATACCTGTATCTGTGATAAAGGTTCATTCATAATGATAGGTACGTATGTATGTGTATATGTATACATATATGCCTATTGGGAAGCCGTGTAAATCATACAAAGTCCTTCTGACCTTTGGATAACTAATCATCATCTCCCAGACACTTAACATACCTAACACGTCTGTTAAAGAAGTGTTACAATAGCTCGGAGCGACCCCACGGACCAAACAGCATCAGCAGCTGTTTGAAGCGAACTCTCTTCATACATACCGTACTACACGGGTGCTCTATTGTTAAAAGACGGCAATAAAAGGGCCGCACTTCAAGCTGACATCACTGTAATAAATTAGCAGAAATTATGTTTCACTAAGTACTTTCCTTTGTCATTTGTGTGTATACAGATATTGTGTAGATATTGACTTAAAGTGTTGGTGTATACAATCATGTTGGTTACTTACACACATTGATACATGTATCGAATTAAATCTAATTAATTAAGTTAATATTAATAGTATTACTAAATACTCCTAAATACAATAAATACCTTTTATTTTTAATTCATTGTAAGAAACAAGTAATATAAAATAAAATACGTATATTGTTAATTCGATGAATGTGCAATAGGCAATATACTTGCGAGGGTGGTCCCAGAAGTACCCGACCCAACAAAGAAAACGCAAAAATTTTGGAAAAAATGTATTTATTTTTCATCATAATCTTAAGAAGTACCCGACCCAACAAAGAAAACGCAAAAATTTTGGAAAAAATGTATTTATTTTTCATCATAATCTTCTTTCAGTTCCATACACTTTTCCCAGAGAAGTTCGATACCCGTTTTATAATAAGAACTGTCTTGCTCCTCAAAATAGCCATTACCTGCCAACATAACTTCTTCATTGTTGGAAAATCTTTGACCACTGAGCCATTGTTTCAAGTTTGAGAACAGAAAATAATCCGAGGGGGCTAAATCTGGCGAATAGGGTGCATGAGGTTCAAACTTTAATTCATTAATTTTGGCCATTGCAATAACGGATTTGTGAGCAGGTGCATTGTCTTGATGAAACAACACTTTCTTCTTAGACAAATGAGGCCGTTTTTGTTTGATTTCTTCGCTCAAACGTTGCAATAAGTTCCCATAATACTCGCCGTTGATAATTTTTCCCTTTTCAAGATAGTCAATGAAAATTATTCCACGCGCATCCCAGAAAACCGCTGCTACGACCGTGCCTGCAGATGAAACGGCCTTCGCCTTCTTTGGAGCCGGTTCTTCCTTTTGAGTCCATTGTTTTGATTGTTCTTTTGTCTCGGGTGTGAAGTGATGGGCCCATGTTACATCCATGATTATGAAACGGCGTAAAAATTCTACTTTGTTGCTGTGAAACTTCGCTAAACACTCAATTACAATATCTTCACGACACTGTTTTTGCTCGAGCGTGAGCAAACGCGGCACCCATCTCGCACACAGCTTTCTCATGTCCAAATTTTCAGATAAAAAGCGATGTACCGCACTTTTTGAAATGCCCGCTATGTCTGCTAGCTCGCGCACTTTCAGTCCACGATTATCCAGTACCGCATTGTGGATTTTCTTCACCATTTCTGAAGTCACCTCATTTGGTCGACCATTGCGATGCTCGTCTTGGCAGCTCGTACGGCCTCGTTTAAACTCTGCTACCCAATATTTCAGTGTTGTAAACGAAGGAGCAGACTCACCTAGAGTAGAACCCAGTTCAGCTTTTATATTAGTTGGGCTGGGAATTTCAAATAAAAGTATTGTATTACGTAACGATGACCAATTTTCTCCATTTATACAAATTCACTGAAAATGTTCACTATTGATGGCTGCCAAACAAATACTAAATAGCGTAGCGTCTTCGAACTTGAAACATATGCTTTATAGATTGTGTGCTTTCTAATACAGTGATATTTTTCAAACAACTACAGTCATCTCTAGGTCAGGCCGGGCACTTATGGGACCACCCTCGTATAATGTACAATTAGTTTCTCTCTATATTGATTTCATTTTTTTTTAAATTACTAACAGTTAGCAACAAGTTTGAAGTTGTATAATAAGTGGTATACTAAGCGTTGTACTTTATAATGTTTGTTATTTGCCCTCTCAGATATTATCACTATTATTATCATACATTAACACATGGATCAATAAGTCCCGAGACTAACCCATAGATGGCGCTCGTAGTAAACCAGTAACCACGTCTTTCTAGAGTACTAACCTTTGCTTGAAACGTGTCAAAATTTTAAGTCGATCGGACCAGAAACAGCTGAGTTATCGAGGTTGGAGTAAAGTCGTTTTGTAGTTTGTTTAAACAATGGAAAAAACCGAGTTTCGTGTTCTGATAAAACATTGTTTTTTAATGGGTAAAAACACCACGCCAGCAAAACAATGGATTGAAAAATGTTACCCGGACTCTTGTCCATCAAAAGCAACGATTTGTCGGTGGTTTGCCGAGTTTAAACGTGGTCGTACCGACACAAATGACGCGGAACGCTCGGATAGACCTGTGGAAGCCGTTACACCGGAAAATGTGAATGAAGTGACAAAAATTATAATGAAAGATCGTAAAGTGAAGCTCCGTGAGATTGGTGAGATGACACAGATATCATATGGAAGTGTATTTATTATCCTTCATGAAAAATTGAGCATGAAAAAGGTTTTTTCCAAGTGGGTGCCGCGATTGCTTTCGATGGAACAAAAACAGCAACGAGTCGATGATTCAGAAAGCTGTTTATCGCTATTTACTCGCAACAAAAAAGGTTTCTTGCGTCGTTACATGACCATGGACGAAACATGGATACATCACTACACTCCAGAGTCGAAGCGGCAGTCATCTGAGTGGCGCACAGCTGGCGAAAGCCGTCCGAAACGTCCGAAAACGCAGCAGTCAGCTGGCAAAGTAGTGGCGTCAGTTTTTTGGGATACACATGGCGTGATTTTCATTGACTACCTCGAAAAAGGTAAATCGATCAACAGTGATTATTATATTGACTTACTGGTGCTTTTGAAGGAGGAAATCGCAAAAAAACGACCGCACATGCAGAGAAAAAAAATCCTTTTTCACCAAGACAATGCACCCTGCCACAAGTCGATGAAAACAATGGCAAAATTGAACGAATTGGGTTTTGATCTGCTTCCCCACCCCCCATATTCGCCAGATTTAGCCCCCAGTGACTACTGGCTCTTTGCTGATCTTAAAAAAATGCTCCAGGGAAAAAGATTTGGCTCAAATGAGGAGGTCATCGCTGAAACTGAAGCTTATTTTGAAGCGAAAGATAAATTTTTTTATAAACATGGTATTGAAAAATTGGAAAAGCGTTGGAACCATTGTATCACCCTAAAAGGTGATTATGTTGATGAATAAAAAAAAATTTTGCAAAAAAATGTTGTTTTCATTGTTAGTCTCGGGACTTATTGATCCATGTGTTATATGTAACTTGTGTTAACCTGTTTCACTTAAAAATCGGGACTTCTACAATGCAGTAACAATGGGATTAAAACAGAGCTCTTACATGTCTCTAACATTACTTAAGATCCATTCAGGAAGTTCGTTAGAGGAACTAGAATGGTAATGTAAAAGAATGGACATACAAATGAAGAATACAACTATAATTTATACACTTCATTTGCGGATGATTAAGTTGTTAGCATAAACCATTGATGACATGGATTACATGGCCCATAAACTTATCGAGAAGTATGAAAAATAAGAAGTAAGAAATTAATGCGAGCAAAACAATATATGCATATTGAAGGAGATCAACAAGACTTAATCCTGAGAAATTGACAAACCATTAAGCATTACAATACACATCTAACATAGAAGAGAATGATAAAGGATAGAATACTAGGATAGACTACCTAAATAAATAATGGAATTAACACTACAAGGAAGAAGGAAGCGTAGAAAACCAAGAAGAAGTTTGGCAGAAGAAAAAAAACCATGGCAAAAGTAAGTGAATTAAAGTACGAATTGTTGCAACATCCATTCTATTCGCCAGATTTAACTTCCTCTTACTTCTGGCTGTTCTCACATCGCAAAAAGTGTATGCGTCAAAAACGATTTTCATGGAACGAAGAGGTAATAGCAGCTGTGAAAGCATATTTCGACTGTCTTCCGGACTTTCACTTCAGGATAGAATCCATAAATGAGAAGATCACCGAAATAAGTATATTGAAGTCCAGGGAGTTTATATTGAATAATAAAATGTATTTTAAATCATAAAATCGTGTTTTTCTTATCGAACTACACAACTTATTGAACAATCTGGTAATGAAATGTTCGACTATATTTATCCCCTTGACAATGATTGCCAACAAGGAAATTTTACCAAGTAGTTTACCTGCATCAAAGATTGACAGAAACATTGAATTATCGAGAATGCCCAAACAGGATACTTGGACACTTATAACTGTCTGTTTTCGATGATGTTTGTGACAAATCTTCAGGGTGGTTCTAAGACCGTTTTCACACCAAATTATTATAAATAGTCCACTTCTCATTACTAGCTACATTTCAAAAATAGATCGTTTTCCTCACGTTTAAAGAGCATATCGCAGATGTTTTTTCTGTCAAATGCATTTTCGAGTCCATGAGAAACGCAAATGTCGAATTTGCTGACGTATAACGTTTATGTAATCTTTCGTGTTGTGGGTCATGGGTTTCACTCGACCAGTGCTATTATTTGTTATCGTTAACCTCTGCGAGCCTCGCTGACCAAGACGTTAAGATTAGAACAATCAACACAAAATTTTGTAAACCATGGAAGTCATCATTGGCACCGACATTCTTATAGACCACTGACATTGTGAGCATTGTCCCAGTCTTTACAAGTTTTATGAGCGTTCTGCCCTTTACGGAAATAAGAGAGTAAAATATAGAGAAAAAGCACATCGGTCTTCCATTCTCAACTTTTTACGAAATTTAGATCACCCAAAGTGTAATTAAAATTGTCAGGTGTTATATGACAGCATAAAGGTAGATACGAAAGATAGTACTTGTGAAAGTTAACTAGCGCCATCTAATGCAAGGAATAGTTTTGAAATGATGATTTGTTTCATTTGCTTAAATACATTTAGAAATATTTCTTAACGTTTCTTACTTTTAAAAGACATATACGGTTTATCAGCTTTTATTGATTAATAATTACATACACTTTGAGTGAAGGTACGGAAATATAAATAAATTTAGCAATGAAGTGTTATAGTTAGCGACCCCAAATGTGAAGCGCTAGTCGAAAAGGTGTGGTAAGAAGAAAAAACAAACGTACCTCTCTCATCAGATATTTGCAGTTGATTCTATTGACTTTTAGTAAAAATTGGTGATCTCGCCCCTCCTAAATTAGACTCAAACTAATAATAAGTTATATTTAATATGAATTATAGAATATAGAATTATACACGTAATCATTTAATATCTTACATTTATGAAGAAAACGCCTGCATCCATTTAAAAAATAAATCACTCTCGCAGAGCAAAATTTTTGCTGGCGTGCATTTTTACTTTTCTCTCCCCAGGGTCGTCAGAATTTAATCCTCGGTCACAGCCTATTTCCAATATGAAGTGAAGAGAACCGCGATGGAGTGTTGAAACTGATTTTCGCCGAAACGGGCGCGGCGCCGGAGCCCAGTGTGTAAATCAAAGTATAAATCACGAGCCGTAGGTGCATTATCGGCCTGGTTCAGCACGGGTGGGCGCTCGCGTGTATGTGTGTGTAACTCTCGAAGGTCTGTCTCGCCTGATTACCGATGATGGATGACCTGCGAACACCCGCGTTAACCCTGATACCGGCAAAGATATACGGTTATGGGGGCACACGACGTCATTGAGAAAGCCACCTCCACCAACAGCCCGCCAACACATAATTTTAGTTAGGAAATTCGTCCAGGAAGGTATTACTTGCGTTAGAACATGTGCGTGGGTCCGAGGAAATAGTACGTTTAGACGAATGTTGCAAAGGATATGTTATAAAAACGTTGAGTCCATCCAATAAGTAAATTATAGGAAGTCCGGGTTAGGTATAATCACTTTTATCGTTTCCGTTTCTTATGTATTGTAACAATATTTTCCTTTTATTGCCCCAATTTTATAATCTACCCTTGAAAAGTTGAGACTATTAGCACTTTTAATTTAGGCGAAAAATGCGAAAGTATTTAATGTGCCGTCATAGGCAAGTTCTCTGTTTCTCTTTCTAATAATTTACGAATACTCTATTTTTGATAATTTGATAAAATAATCTTTTTCGATTTTCGTATCTGTATTTCATTGAGTATACGAGGATAGTTTGACAAGTAGTGAGAATGACACATAGGTGGCGCTCTAATTGGTAAAACAAATGCACTGTAATTTAGGTTGCCTATTTATATATTTACATTCCGATATTTAGATAAATCGGTTGATTAGTTTACTTTTGACAGCTGATTGAAAAAGAAGCAACGCGTCGTTTTGTTTAAATGGAAAAAGCAGAGTATCTTGCGGTGATTAAATACTTCGTAATTAAGGGTATGAAAGTTGCCGATATAAAAGATGAGTTACGGGAAACATTAAGTGAATCTGCTCCATCATCGGCCACAATAAGTAGATGAGTAAATGAATTTAAACGTGGTAGAACAAGCTGTGTTGATGAAGCGCGCTCTGGAGCATCCATAATCGTGACTTCTAAGGAAATGATTATAAAAATCTATAATATTATTACGGAAGATCGACAACTCAAAGTGAGAGAGATAGCAGACATAGTAAACATTTCAACAGAACGCGTACACCACATTTTAACGAACGAATTGGGCCTTTCCAAGCTTTCGGTAAGATGTGTGCCGCGATTGCTTACGACTGATCAAAAGTTCACTCGTTTGCGCATTTTCAATGAGTGTTTGGACCTTTATAAACGGAATCCGGTTGATTTTTGTAGGCGACTTGTTACTTGCGATGAAACTTGGATACACTACAGTACACCCGAAACTAAACAACAGTCGAAACAATGGTTAGAACGTGGTTCTGCACCTCCAAAGAAAGCGAAAACCACTTTAGTGGCAAACAAGGTGATGGCATCAATTTTTTGGGATTCAAAGGGCATTTTGCTCATTGATTACCTTCAGAAAGGTGCCACAATAAACGGATAATATTATGCAGAACTTCTACAAAAATTAAATGTTCAGATTCGTGTTAAACGGCCAGGAATGGGAAAGAAAAAGATTCTGTTTCACCAGGACAACCTCCCTCGCATACAAGCACAGTTGTGATGTCCAAAATCCACGAGTTGCATTTCCAATTAGTACCGCATACACCTTATTCGCCGGATCTAGACCCTTCCAACTTCCATCTTTTTCCAAAATTGAAAACGGCACTAGGTGGAAAGAAATTTTCGTCTAACGACGAGCTTATCGTCTTCGTAAATGAGTATTTTGCAAGCCTTCCGGAATCGCATTTTAGAGATGGCATAAGGGCATTGGAGCACCGTTGGAGTAAATATGTATTGCTCTTTTAGGAGAATATATTGAAAAATAAAAATTATTTTGTATTTAAAAAATTCGTTTTTCTTTTCCATATTCACTACTTGTCAAACTACCCTCGTATATGTATTACCAACTATTAACTATTAAAGATGTTTACCCGTGATGGGCAGTAAATCATCTTAAACTTGTTCTGGCTGGTTCTAGCGCAACAATAAATACAAATGACATGTTAATTATTAATAATAGTTTGTGATGAGCATGAAAAGTCCAAAGATGCTAGCGGGAATAAAACAACAAAGTAATTCTTAAACTTTTATTTACTAATTTAAATAAAACGAATTCTTAAAGCTTGAATATATCAAATAAAATAATTAATAAGCGAAAGCAAATAGGTGAAAGCAAAATATAAACAATTGTAAATACTGTGATAAAATAATTAGGTAAAAAAATTGTTGAGAAAAATATTCAGAGATTAGAATAAAAGTAGGTATCCGACGATACGGGATGTACATGCATATATATCCTTGGCCAGGACGTTATTTAGTTTTCGCGTTCACAAAATGAATACGTAGATCACTACATATATGAGGTACAGTAAAACGTCACTCACAAAGCAAGCACGTGTTTTACCGCTGACACATGTAGTAGAATCGAATGTTACTAAAGAAGAAGAGTGTTTTATTAAAAGGTTTACACTTTCAAAAGAATCACTGGTATGAAAGGTAAGTGCACCTGTCATGTTTGAAGTGAACCAATGAGAGAACAGGAAAAGCACGCCAAAATTAAAATTAACTAAGAGGCGCGATATATTTAAGGTAATTACTAGATAGGTAGATACTTGTGCAGTATCATAAATGTATTCCGTGTGAAAAAAGATTGGAGATTGAATTTATAATTGTAATTAAGAGAAGAATTCTTCCATGTTTATGTAAGATGGGAATCCGTAACATATAGGGAAATCTGTCCAGTGTTGACCGAACTTGGAAATTCACAGGAACTCGGTTCAATCGAGAATGTTTGTTCTTAAGTCTATTGTTTACACATCCGCAAATCCAAATTTACGAACTATTATTAAAAGTGTATAAGGCCTTTTCACCTTCAATTAGGACACTAGAAAGGTGGGTTTCTGAATTTAAACGTGGTCATACAAGTCTTGAAAAGATCCACGTGAAGAACATCCAACCGAGAGAGATTCAGTAGAAACTTTGGGCATCTCATTAGGCAGCGTGAGCAATATTTTGGCTGAAGTTTTGGGTTTCAGAAAGCTGTGTGAAAAATAAGAGCCACATTCGTCAACAATGGAATAAAAACACATTCGAATGTGACTTTCGCAACAACATTTGAAGCGTTTTAGAGAGAATAAAAACGATTTTGTGTGTCGTTTCGTCACTATGGATGAGATTTGGGTCCACCACCATGATCTTGTAACAAAACAAGAGGCTAAGGAGTAAGTGTGAACTCGACTCCGTAGCGAGTTAGGGTCCAGAAATCGGTCAAGAAGGTGTTTTTTTGGGTTGCAAAAGGAATTTTGTTCTGTTTGAGTTTTGAACTCAGATTATTATCATAACCTTTAGGACCAGCTGGATGTAAAAATTCGTGAGAAAATACTTGGTTTACTGAAGAAAAAATAATTTTTCATCAAGACAATGCACCCTATCATACAGCTCAAAAAACCATCGCAAAAATTAGTAAGTTAAAATACGAATTGTTACAATGTCCACCCCATTCGCCAGATTTAGCTCCCTCCGACTTCTAGTTGTTCTCGGATCTCAAAAAATCTTGCGTGGAAAACGATCTTCATCAGCTTCATCGAACGAAGAGGTAAACAGTCGTGGGAGCGTATTTTAACAGTCTTCCGGATTCTTACTTCAGAGATGGAATCCATAAATTAGAAGATCACTGGAACAAGTATATTAAAGACTACATTGAATACTAAAACGTATTTCAAACCATAAAATCGTGTTTCTCTTAATTTCTTAACTACTAGGTACTGTAATTGACATTTGCATTTAACAGTCCCACTTCACACTTTTTGACGTTAGAAATTAATATAGAATTTCAATTGGCCACTCTTAAAAAATTAAACTGCACTAAACTAAACTATAATCTATAAATGCATCGTTTTTCAGTGCCTTAACAGCCTTGTTATAACAGCTAATTATAAAAATGACATTGCGTAAATGTTAGTAGTATCATCCGCAAATATGTCTTATATTGTAATTCTGGTCGTTGACACATCATTATTACTTTTAAACAAGAAATTTACACGGACATTATGACCTATCTACAATTATATATATATAATAATAATAATAATAATAAAATTTATATACTGAAAAAAAACCTGCTAGCTTGCTCGAATATATGAAATATAAAAGACCCTTCAAATGGGAATATATTTTTCTCTTACTAGAGAAGCAAAAGAAAAACATATAAAAAATAATCGTCACGCAAAAAGTGTTAGAATTCCGGTAAAAAATCTCGATAATTCGATACGTTCTAGCGGCATGAGCTTGGCGTAAATAAATTCGGTTTAGTTCGAAGATAAGATTAAGTTCTATCTTTTAGCATGGGTAGATTCTCTGGGCGACGAACGAGAATGACGGCTACAGTAGCAACAATACCGACAAAAAAAATAAACAACCACGAAGACACTGAAAAATATGCACGTCGCTCTCTTTACGTCACATTATAAACGTGGGAAGTTATGATGAGTTTAAAGCGATACGTTTACATGCAACATCAATACATTTATCTGTAGTTGCCGTTGGTAACGTGTTTGATCAAGTGACAGTAATGGTCTGAAAGATAGCCTCACACATGTATGCATATACATACATATCTACACGAACGTATAACATAAAATCCAATACGAATCCGTAAAACGTACAGAACACAACACACAGCAGCTTTCGATGAACAAATGTTTCGGCCTTCTGTTATGTGAGGAACTTAAATAACGTGTTTTGTTTTATGCTTGTATATTTTATACATTGTAGACACATTACGTGCCTATGTAGTTATGTTATGTACACATTTGTGTTGGATATAATGAGTTTTGCATTTCATATTAGTCTGTAGTTACACGTAGGCTGCGTCGTACTAACTGCTGTGCTATATTAAGCCATAAAGTGTAATGTGTGTAAAAATCTTATGACTATATTCCTCACACATTGTTTCGTATACAGTTTAGTAATGATTTGTAAACATCAGAAAAAGAAACGAATTTTGTTTTACTATAAATATTATAAATTTTGAATGGAATCCAGGAAGAGCAGAAGGTCACAGAAAAAATACTAGGATGGTTTAATGAGGAACGTAAATAATCATTAGAACAGAGAAATAAAACAAGATTAAAACTGTTGCAGTAACACAATAGGTAAAATAAATAATATGAACCAGCACGAAAGGCAAGAAAATGTAGTAGGAAAAAAGAAATTCTCTGTTCCAAAATAACGATTTCTATATTTGCTGCATATTAATTTTATTTTGAAACATCAATTGCAATTTTTATAACAAATAACGTATGTCAAAATTGTTGTCAAGAAGTTTAAACGTCCCAGCTCATTTTTTGGATAGTCACTTTAAAACCAAATTTTTTCTTACTAATACCGGTGTAAACACATAATCGACCGGGAAGAAGTTCTTGCAGTTGCTCCGCAAAGAAAGCTTTATCTATCACAAGAAAAACATCTTTAGTTGTTAGACGCAAGAGCAGTTATGAACTTTTGCAATATGACGTAACAATGAATCGTAGGAAGCTGCTTGTTGCTACGTGTTGAGACATGTTCATACGTGCATAGTAACCGCCGCGCCATGTCGATGGGTTCAGTTATTCATTAGCAGTGAGAGCGTAAAATGCTTGCGCTGGCATCGTAGTCACGAAATGAGATAAGGACAGGTTTGCATTATAATTTCGTGCCTAGTTTAAACATAGACCAGTGTTTCGAAGAAATTACTTTTGCACTAGGTGATGTTTGTCCACATCGCACAAAGATATTCAGGTGGTATAGAGAATTCCGAAGGGAAAATTTAACTGTGGAGGATGCTGAGAGGCCGGGAAGGCCACAAACGTCAGTTACGGAGGAAAACGTTACTACTGTGAGGAAAATGCTTGGCGAGGAGAGGCAAGTGACCTACCAATAGATAGAGGGTACTTAAGGCCTAAATGCACTAGCAATTTGTTCGATTCCGCATAATCATTTGCAAGTGAAGAAATTGTGTTCTCTCTGGGTGCCGCATTGACTGACTGAAGAGCAGATGACACGACGTGTAATTTGGTGCCGGGAGATGCTAAAAAAGTTTACTAAGGGACAATCTCGATATGTAAACAACATCGTGACAGGTGACAAGACTTGGCTGTACTATTACGATGTGCCGACCAAAGCTCAAAACAAAGTCTGGGTCTTTGATGATGGGGACACACCCTACCTGAAACGAAGAAAATGATAGCTGTATTCTTCAAATCAAGTGGAATTGTGGAACGCGTCGTTTTGGACACACAGAAGACAGTCACAGCTAAGCGGTATACTAAACAGTGCTTGCCTAAAGTCATTGGATCTATGATAATGCTCCAGCTCACCGCGCCAAAGCGTGCACCGAATATTTGGCCACGACAGGATTGAAACTTCTCGAGCACCCTTCCTATAGTCCAGATCTTGCTCCCTGGGACTTTGCACTGTTCCCGCATGTGAAAATTAAGCTAAAAGGGAGGCGGTTTTTCAGTGATGAGGACCTTCTGCGGGCTTGGGACAACGAGTGTGCTTTACTCCCTAGTGGAACTTGGCAGAACTGGTTTAAAGATTGGTTTCGAATGATGAAGAGGTGTATTGAGTGTAGAGGAAATTACTTTGAAAAAATTAGGTAAACAAAGCTATATTGCCAAACTTTCCTAGTACCCTTTGTAGTAACACAGTATAAAAAATAAGAAATAATATGAACAAGCAAGAAAGTCAAAAAAATGTAGTAGGAAAAAAGAAGTCTGTGTTCCAAAATAAGTGTCTGATTTCTAATATTTGCTGCATCTTAATGTTATTTTGAAACGTCGATTGCAACTTTTATTACATCAAGTGACATGTCAAAAGCTACATTTGGGCATTGTCAATAAGTTTCAACACCACAACTCATTTTTTGGATAGTCACTTTAAAACTAAACGTTTTCTTATCAATTTTTAAAATACCGGTGTAAACACATATTGAACCTGGATGAAGTTCTTGTAGTTGCCCCACAAAGGAAAAAGGCTTAATCTACAACAGGAAAAGCGTCGTTACCTGTAAAAAGTAACAATGGTAAACTCAGACAAGGATTAATAAAAGATGCAACCGCTCCATATTAAGTGTCACAGGCCATCGAGGACAACAATTACATTAAGATCAGTAAGTAGACACGTTCTTAAAAAGCTCCAAAAACCACAATACACAAAAGAATTAAATCTGGGCTGATTGAGCTTTACTTCAACGCACTAAAACCATCCCTAACTGATCATAATCAAATCCAGCGTTTAGAATGCAAATTTTCAATGCTTAATTCGGAAAGTATCGTTGGTACACTAATTTTAAAAGATATAAAAACTACATTCATACTAACAAGAACTAACAAGAAATTGTTTTATTTAAGAAAAAATCTACTAAATACTATCTCGTCTACGATAAGATGGAGCGTCATCAAACATGAAAAAGTAAAAAGTTCATCGCAAAGATAATATTTTTGGTTGTTGTTACCCGTCCACTGTGGAATAATTCATAGTCAATGCATTAACTTGAAATTGAACATTTAGGTATTTGGCCATTTGTAAAACAAGAATCAGCCAAACGTGGGAATAACATTCGGTCAGCTGGGACACTAGAAACAATAATCATAGCATATGTGAACAAAAACGAATACACAACTATAACAATATATAAACTTCTCTTCGTCGTTGATGCTAAAGGACCTGTATCTAATCATAACAGTCGTATTTGAAATCAGCAAGACAACGCTAACTCAATTTAGTAACACGATAAAAACTTTAATATTTGATGTGTCAACCCCCTAACAGTCCGGACACCAATGTGTTAGATTTTGGTTTTTTAAATACCATTCAGACGCTAAAATACCAAACTGCTGCTACAAATACCGATGAGCTTATACACTCAACAAGGTATCCCTTTCACATCAGCAGTGCAACAATTACAAGTTATCAAAGTTACCCCACTTAGGCAACAACAAATTGAAACGACTAGGACGTCTTAAATGTGAGTAGATTAGCATTTAAACTAGTTTAGCAAACTTTCTTAATGTGTGAGGTTATTATGTAAGGCAACTTATGAAGATGGAAATATATTTTAAGGTATAGTTTCGGAAAATATGTTTTTATTTCAAAACGCACTTATTTTGAGACAATTTTTACCAAATTGGGCACTTATTTTGAAGCAGAGAGACTAATACGCAACAAAAATTATAGAAAATAGACAATATATTAGAATAATGAAATTGGGAATTTTTATCAGGAAATAAAGAAAAATAAAGGTCAGACTTTAAAATATTATTATTTAACTATAAATTTGATTCGTTTATGTTTTGGTTTTCGACCTTTAAGGATAATAAAACACTTAGTTAATATTAACGACCTTTCAGGGGATTCTTCCCTCTTTTTCACATTATTTATTTAATTGGTTTTCTTTTTCTTATTTAACCAACATACTTCGACTTTATGTACATTTATTTGATTTTTTTAAATACGTTAATATTTATAAGTACGTAGTGCAAATTTACAAAAACATGAACATTTTAAATTAACATTTATTATTCAAAATGAAAAGAAAAGTTTTTAACGCGAGACGTAAAAGGAAAATTAAGTGGGTTACTACAGTATTTCGAGGTATTATTAAATGAAGCAAAAAAACAGGATTCGAGCAAGAATCGCAGAAGGAACGGGACAATATGGAAGAAAATCTTTTTGTGAAAATACTTACAAAAGAACAAGTGCGTGAATGCATCAAGCAACTATAATAAGAGTGCAGGAGAAAACAACATACCAATTGAAACGTAATTGTAAGGATCTGGAAAATTACAGATATAATTTGGAAATCACTAAGGTTGATATTTAACCCCTTTCCACATTAACTTTTGTAATTCTGTATACGTTTTTCGACAACCAAGTTGTCATCATCAGCAGACAATTTTAAAGTGTCGCACCTGGTAAAACACGGCGAAAAAAACACCTGTACGAAAAACAAACTCCGTACGCGATCTACACCGCTCAGAACCAAGATGTACACTGTTCATTCATCAATTCAACTATAATTTGGAAAAGCTTAAGAAATGCTAGAAGAGCGCAAACGGGCCATAATTTTTGCACTATATAAAAGGGAGCCTAGCAATAGCTACTAGTATCACTATAGAATAGTATTAGTTCAACTTACGCATGTCAAAATTTGACAACTTATTTATAAAATATCGTAATTGTAATTACAACAACCATACTCAACTTCTTCTACTAGGAACCTTCCATACCATCAATACATAAATATGTACGTCGTACTTATGCACACAATTAGTGTTCTAATAATTTCTATTACCCACGATTTTTTGTAATAAAAAATATTAAAATAGAAATCGATGTAGAGAAAGTTACAAATTTGATATTGATACAAATTAGTTTCATAACTTGAAGAATCATCGAAAACAATTAACTTCAATTTCAACGCCGAGATTGAGTCCTTGGATTCTGTACCCTAGTAATCTATTCAGTTTATATTCAGTTAAACGGAACTTTTGATATAATGATTTCCTATTGGTATCTCCGCCTTAAAGCTTTGCATTAATAACTTCCAGATATTATGAACGTATATACGTTTCTATATACATTTCTAGATATTCAGAACTTCGTTCATCATCTCAAATTATCCCTCCTGGAGAGAGGGCATATCGAAACTCTTGTACACTTCCGCGTATTTCTCGTCGTAATGGAGTGAAGCAAGTAAAACGGGCAAACGTATCAAGACTAAGGATAAACAAAATTAGATGTGATTTGTGTAACTGTTGTAGCGCCAGTCTTCACCGTTCTTCCTCTTCATCTCACCGCGAAATAAATATTCCAACATGCACACGCTTTCGAACGATACGGAACGAGATGATTAGGCAAAGTTATATAGTACAACCACCTACTCTACAGCTAGTTGAGTCACACACAAACACAAGTCTGAGGAGAGTAAAGAAGCCTCCGGAATGATGAGAAGCAACTCGCTTCACTGGCGATTCAAACAACTGGAAAATGAATTTCCTTCATCGCATCCATCCCAGTTAATTTACGACCCGGGCTGTTTATAGACAGATATAAGAGAGCGGTGTATAGGCCCCCTCTCTCATCGGAACCTTTACACCACCGTGCCCGTATACATAGCCATCCATAGACTGGATCAATCAGAATGACGGAGCCACTCTTGCAAGACGCTGATAAGATTTATACGGAGGAGTTAATACCGCAACGTTTCGGGTCTTATGTATGGCTTAGTATTCGTTATTATGGAGGTAAAGGAATGAGAATGACGTTCGCTAGATGCTATTGCCGTCGTTCTTGTCTCCGCTACGTCGATTCTTCCGCTGCTATTGCCGCGGGTACATAGACAAAATACGGTAAGGACTGCCATAAATAACCGCACGTTAAATTTGGTAAGGAAATACATTTCTTTGCCTTTAGAACGATGTAAATTATTAGCGAAAACGAGATTAGGTAACAAGTAAACGAGGTGCTTTTCGAATTTAACACATCCTTTTAAAGCTAATTAAGAAGATAATTACACAACCACTATGAGGAATGTGTCATTGCTACTCATAATATGTAGAACATATATAGTCATTATATGTACTTTAGATAAAAATCGCCCACTTTACCAAATGGAAATAACGTTTTTATGGAAATGAATTTATCTAACTTATTTTGACAATTTTTAGTAAATGTCTAAAAGTAATTGAAGATTCTATCGTAAATTATTTTATTAATTTTGAAGAAATACTATTGACTTCTAGCAAGTAGTATCACTGAGCTTGTGGCCAAGTGAGTCCAAAAATTATCCCGCAAAATAACGTGTGGCTTCTGAAAAAAAGTCAAATTTTCTTCCTCAATGCTGAACGCAAATTTTGTGTAAATAATATTTGGCATTGACGATCTGCCATGGGTTGGGAAAACAGCGAAATTTAGAAGTTATACCTTTGAATAACTTAGTAATTTCGATAATGACATCGTTCGCTTGAACTTTAATTATGTCTCGTTATAATTTTCAAAATGTGTGGAAGCAGCACTGTATCGTAATAATTTCGGAATTGCCAACTCACTTATTGTGTTGAAATTCACTATAAGACAATTTCTCTAAAGCCTGGACGTGCCTTTATGACATGAAGCATCGTCATAAATCCTGTCTCTCAGATTAACTAGCAAGCAAATGTTTTTGATAAATCTCCGGTAACACAAAAATTGCATTCACTCTTTTATCCCTTATAATAGTACGACATAGCAGAAGAAACTTTCTCATACTTTAGCATCTTTCATTGGAAACTTTTGCCCATCTTACGATATTGTAAGTCAATGCCTTAATACATTATCAGTCATCCGCACGTTAATCTTTAGTCAACTCCGTTGTTCTTCTTTCCAACACATCATAACAAGAATGTTAAAAGGAATCATTCTATTATTAATAACACCCTATCTACTACATACGTTTCACGGAATTCACCGACCTTCAGGCACATTTGTGTTATTTATGAACCATTCCTTCATAGCGTTTATCATATCATTTCGATACAGAAAAATAATGAATAATATCATGCCTCCCTCTTTCGCTTTGTCATTTAATATATTTTTGTTCTGGACGAAAGAGAGAGACATGATATTATTCATTAACATCATAACAAAATTATATTAGTCGCTTAGCTAATATGAACATTCTATCTGTGATAAGGTACATATGTAACAAACATGTAGTATAAATTCTCTGGTTTCAATCATTTAAATTTTAGATATTGTACCCATATTATAACGATTTTCATTAACAAGTTGTAATCTTAAAAACTAAATTGAGTTAATGAAATTCGTTGTCAGTCTTCTTTTTGAAAGTATGGTATACAAAATACTTACGAGGGAGCGTTTTTATATTCGCGGAATGAGCGGGTTGTAGAGGGTTGAGTAGGCGCATTGGGGGCGTGGTCTGTGCAGCGACTCATGATTAGTATAAATACGAAGTTTCATTGTTATTAGACAGTTAGTCTTTGAGCTATCGTCAACCAAGTAACATAAACAGGAGTGAAAAGTGAAATATGGAAAAAATCGAATATCGTGCCGTTATAAAGTTCCTTACCAGGCAAGGAAAATCAGTCGCGACCATAATGAATGAGATGTCATTGGTTTACGGCGACTCTTGTCCAGGAAAAACCATAGTGTACAAGTGGCTATTTAAACAAGGAAGGGAATCCCTTGAAGACGACCCGAGGCCGGGCAGGAGCATTGAGGTGACCACACCAGCATTTATCCAAAAAGTTGAACAAATTGTACTCGAAGATGCTCGAGTAAAGAAGAAACAACTCGCAGAAATGGTTGGAGTATCCGATACAACAATTTTTAAAATCCTACACGATCATCTCGGCATGTCTAAGGTCAGCGCAAGATGGGTGCCGAGAATGCTCACGCCGCCGCAAAAACAACAACGCGTAGAGTGTTCGCGTGCATTTTTGGACCTCTGTAATGAAGACAAGGATGGTGTATTGAGTGGAATTGTTACTGGAGACGAAACTTGGGTTCATCATTATGAACCTGAGTCCAAACAAGACTCCATGCAGTGGCATAAAAAGGGCACAGCACCTCCCAAGAAATTTAAAGTGTCACAATCAGCTGGAAAACTCATGGCAACGGTATTTTGGGACTCGGAAGGAATATTGTTGATTGATTATAAAGATAAAGGTGTTTCTATAACCGGAGAATATTACGCTTCAATATTAGAGTGACTAAAAGAAGCCATTAAAGAGAAAAGACGGGGAAAATTGACAAAAGGTGTTCTGCTTTTGCACGACAACGCGCCCGTCCACAAGAGCCGCGTTGCGTTAGCTGCCCTGCATAAGGTGGGCTTCAAAATTGTGAATCACCCACCCTACAGCCCAGACCTGGCCTCGAGTGATTATTACCTGTTTCCGAAAATGAGCTGCGGGGTAAAAAATTTACTGCCGATTATGAAGTCAAGGAGGCAGTTTCGGCGTATTTTGCAGATAAAGAGAAATCATTTTTTTATGAGGGTATAAATAAATTAATTGAAAGATGTGAAAAATGTATCCGTCTTGCAGGTGAATATATTGAAAAAGAAAAATAATTTGTTTTTTTTTATTTCCACCCCTTGTCCCCCATTCCGCGAATATAAAAACTCTATATCTTAGTTTTAAGTTAAATACGACGATTTCTCAATAGTAGCACATTTGGAGGTTGTAAAACAATTCTGTTCAAAGAATTTAAATTATGAATCCCACACAGACATACTGGTTCATTTAAATATAGATTTTCTGCAGGTAAAATCCTCGCAGCTATTTATAGAACCATTTTCTAATCATGAACTCTAAAGGTCCAAATTAAATCACTGCCCTTTTAGTGTGTGTTTTAATAAGCTGAATACGTAAAAATCGTACTAAGAAAAGTTAATAAAGTGAAAATGAACTTGCTCAAAGATTTTCAAAAAATATTTGAACAAGTAGACCTTGAAACTGACTATTTTGCCAGGTTGTCGAGGTGTTTAGTCTTGATACTGACACACAAGCAAGTTGTTTACATATTGTTCAACATTGATGTTGACATCTAGGTTCTTTGAAGTCAAATATCAATACACATTGGTAATCAAGAAATACAGTCATCGTAACTTTAACGAAAACTGAGATCGACATCTTTTCGCTTTTGGACATTCTGCATGTTTCCATTGCATAATTTGGCGTTTAAATTTTAGTACGTAATGATAACACCAAAATTCGTCAATGATAATACCAAACGCAAATTACCCTGACCATCAGTAAGCAGTCGCGGCATCTATGATACCGCGACTGCTTACTGTGATACCAACATTATGAATAATGGAATGAACAGTTTCCACACTGATATTCAACATGCGATAAAGTTCTCTAACTTTAATTTAGTTTATTTAGATGTACAATAATTTACAACTGTCTTACATTTTCATTTGATACTATAGTAGAAACAGGTCCTGAATGTGAGAAACCTTTAGTGGAATCCCTCCTTCCTTGTCGAAATTTCCATCATTACCCTACAAGAACAGCTAGAATCACAATATATAGTTTTCATTATAGCGAAAATTTACGTTTGCCGATGCTCTTCTATGCAGTCTAGACATGTTTCTAATACCAATTCTAATAGAAAAGCTTTTAAAATTTGTTCTGTTTTAGATTAGGCTGTGAATAATTATCAAGTCGCACATTGATTTTAAAATATTTGGATTACATGTAAGACTATGCTTTTGTATATTATATGGTGCATGTAGTGTTTTCGCTTGGATTTAAAACAAGCAGCACATAATACATTGCTATGATTCTATTGGGTTGCCTGGAAAGTCATAAAGCATTACTAGTTCATTTTCGCAAAAGCTAGAGTTATTCGAATCTTTCTAATGAATGAGACCTATCTTTTGCTCTAACATCATTTTGGCGAAAAATTGAGCTATTTGGTTGTGTTCGAAATTTTATAAAGATTTGAAAATGGCAGATCAAAATGTGTATTTTTGCCATATTTTATTCTTTACTTTCGCAAAGGGAAGAGCACGCGTTAATTTGCTAAAATTTATGGTGACAGTGCTCTACATGGTTGTCAATGCCAACGATGATTTATGAAATTCTGTGTCGATGATTTTAATCTTAACGATGCTCTTCAGTCAAGGAAAACGTTTGAAGTTGATGGCGATAAAAGACGATCGAATCAAATCCATAGCTTACGATACGAGAGATTATAGAAACGTTAAACATCTATTATTCAAGTGTTAAGGACTACATTATAAAGCTAGAATACATCAACGAGCTCGATATTTGTAATCCTCACAAACTCAAAGACGTTTATATATTATGCTCCTTAACCGTGAGAAAAACGATCCTTTCTTTGAAGCGACTTACAAAAGGTGATGAGAAGTGAATTATTTACAAAAATACGGTCTTAATCCCAACCTGACGTTCAAGTCGGGACCGAGAAACCACAAATTCGTCAATTCGTTATGATTTCAGTATGATAGTATTTTAAAGGCGTCATGTTTTTTCGAGCTCTTACCAAAGAACGAAACAGTTCAAGTGAAACGAGGAAACATCCACAGCTCCTTAATCATGGAGAAGGAGTATTTCATGACAACGACGCGATCGTCTATCTAAAATTATTGAACTTTGGACGAGGTATGCTGCCATACTCACTATACTCTCCAGATCCTGCACCTTCAGACTTCCACGCGTTCTCTTCAAAATTCCGTAACAGATGGGACTATAAATCAGCAACTTTTAAAGTTTTTTTTTCTGATACAGATAGGTCGTTCGATTATTAACTATTACACTTTATATTAATTAAAATATAATAATTACGAGAATGGCAGTGATTCAGTTCCAGACTGACTTTAACATTGCAATAATAAAACTAATTGTAATAAATCAAATATAAATTTAATTTGATTTGCGATTATTAGTTAAGAGTCCAAAACGTGAAGAAAATTGAAAGAAAAATTATTGCCCTTAAAGTTTTATTTACTAAATTAAATAAAACGGGTTTTAATGCTTTGAATATGTTATTAAAAATAAGTAGCGAACGCAATATGTAAAAAGAAAAGTATGATTAATTGCAATGGCTGTAATAGAAAGTATAGGTAATGAGCTGTATAATGAAATACACAAAGATTTAAAAATGTATGGAATAATACGTGTACTAACGTGTGTATGTGTTTTCCTGAACGGGGCTTTGTATATTCCGACCGCGTATGTGTACGCTGAACACATGTACGGTATAAAATTCGCTCGCAAATATGTGCACGTGTTCTGCAGTTGAGAGATATGATAGAAAAGAGCGTTGTTAGAGAAGATTAGAAATAATTAAGAGAGGCGATATAATGAAGGGTGTTGCGAAAGCATGAAAGATATAATTAGAAGTTTGATCGTAAAAAACGCTTTAAAATGATATGCTTAATATAATCGATATATAATAGAAGGGAATAAATTAATGTACACCGATTATAATTTCCGGACAAATAGATAGCTGTTAGAATAATAAATAGATATTATTCTCTGTACAAAGATTAGGAGCTTGAATTTCTAATCGTAATTAGAAATAAAAATTTAACTAAATGTAAGTGTACTAGAGAATATTCCAGGAACTTGCCTGCGTATAAAAATACGTTTGTTCTAGGAAGAAGAGATCCTTGGTTTGTGGCACACCAATAACTAAACAAAACGAATTTTTCGTTCAAGTATTCTTGACACAAACGTTGGCTTTTGATAATAATTTTCGTGTTTAAGTCGAATCATATTTAAATTAAATGGTAATTTAAAAACATGATAAAGAAATTATTATATACATATATGAAACGTAACACTATGAACGAAAAATTTTGAAGCTCACAGGAAGATAACAAAAGGCTATCAAAGAATGGGTAATATACACCCAATAGAGATTAGGATAAATTATTATCTTTCAAGTAGATGTAAGAAAACAAATACTATTTGACTCAAATGCATATATTAGTTTTAATCAAATTAACCACTGAAGATTGTCACATTCATTTTTAATATAATTTTGATTCCGAATTAGAAAACTTTCCCTTTTGTGTTCGTTAATTATAGTTTCTTTCATACAATACTAACAAATAAAAAATAAATAATAAATAGGAGCATAATTCCGTTTATTTTAACATCAAAAACAAATGGTCGTTAGGGAACACAAAAAAGAATTAAAAAAGTGTTAAAATTATTTTTTATGCTTATATATTGACCTTTTTTTCTATCAATAAATGACCTATGAAAAATAAAACAATACCTGAGTATTATTATTTCATTATAAAAAGGTAAAAAGATCATGGAAATACTTACAGTATTTCATACATACAGAAGGTAATTCATATACGAGTATAAATATTCCACCCATATATTGTTAATATTTGGTCATTTTTAAAAGAGCCAAATCATCCCCTTTCTATTTATCCACCCCATAATTTTACAAACAAATACAATCGAAACTTAATGACCTTCAGTTACGTTTAATTATTTTCATACCGAAAAGAGAGGAAACAGGGTGACTTTGGGGTGCACCTCGTATTCATTCTCCTCCGCGCACTCCAAGTATACCTATTTGGAAATGTCATTTCACTTCGTTTCCCTTTCCGCTTCTTGATTATTTAATTCAGTCCGTGATAATGAGAGAAACGAACTGAGAAAGATAATTACGACGGAAAATACGGTCTCTCTGCGTTCCTAAAACACACGGGTAGATCTCCGCTCTTCTCTTAATAAGATACATAGCCGCCAACGCGCGCGCCAGCAACTGAACTTTGTTTGCATCGTTCACCGCCGCCGCTGGAAAAGAGAATTATTTTGCTTCGAATTGTTTGTGTATCCGCCTCTCGCTTCTAACCTGAAAGTGTACGTTCCTTAGGTCGTTTTCGAAAATGGAGGTAACATTTTGCATTCGTGCATACACATTTTGAAGATTTATTGTTGTTCTTGTTGTTTGCTGTTGTTATTGTTCTTATTATTCTGGCCGCTACTGCTATTACTCTCTCTTATTTGCATTATTTTAGAATGTGCAAATGGTTTGTCAAGTATAAATCGAAATTTGCAATTCATTTATTACTTGGCAAAATGTTAATTGAAAACGAAATGTAAATGATGATAAAACCATTATGCAAGTTTTCAAAGTATTTATTTTGTTTATTTAGAATATAATTAAATTCTGCCCTATTTATATCTATAAATCCGGGAAACGATATCGTCATTAAATTAAAACTAATATATTGTCGAAAAATAAAACATTTTAGTCTCCTAATTATATTTCCTACCTACTATTGAATTCGAACCATGTTTTCTACTCATTACTCCATGTGTCTGGAAGTATGTCATTTGTTTAATCTATCAGTTCAAGTTTTTGTCCATTTGAATAATCCACTGTGTTTGTAGCTGATATGAACAAGCATTACCATGATGTAGTGCGATTATTCCTTCGGTCGCTTGTCATGGCTATGTATAAGAACTTTGGGTGCAATTACGTGATTACAGTGCAAAGACGTTTCAGGTTGAGTTACCAAATTGATCCTCCGATTGGGTGGAACATTCGCAGATGGTATTGACAGTTTGTAGATACAGGATGTGTATGTAAAGGAAAGAGTCCTGGCCGCTCTCGTGTTTCTCAAGAAAATGTTGCACGAATTCAAACTGCTTTCCAACGTAACTTTCAAAATCAACTCGTCGTACCAGTTGGGAATTACAACTGCCTACAACAATAATTTGGCGTGTTTTGAGACGTCGGTTGGTTATGAACCCGTACAAGTTACAGTTGTTACAAGCCCTGCGTCCTGATGACAAACGGAAATGTGTGGCATTTTGTAACGAGATTCATGATGCTATTGACAATGATAACACTTTCGCACCACGCATCGTGTTCAGTGATGAAGCGACTTTCCATGTTAGTAGCCTGATAAACAAACACAATGTTCGAATTTGGGGTCTACAGAACCCACATGCAGCCATAAAACATGTACGAGATTCGCCTAAATCAATGTATTTTGTGCGATATCCCGATGATCTGTTTACGGCCCATTCTTCATTGATGGAAACACGGTTAACGGTCAGCAGTATCCCGCTATGTTACAAAACTGGTTGTTTCCGAGGCTGCACGAAGAAAACTTCATTTTCCAACAAGACAGGGCACCCCCTCACTGGAGTCACTAAATGCGTGAATATCTGAATGAAACTCTACCGAACCGTTGGATTGACCGTCAAGGAGCTTTCGACTTAGCATGTCTAAGCTGGGTGTCACAATCACCGGATTTGACACCCTGCGAATTCTTCCTATGGAGTTTCGTTAAACACAACGTTTATGTACCACCACTCCCACAGAACCTGGAAGAGTTGAAGAACCGGATCCGTACTGCCATAACATCAATGACGAAGGACATGCTTGCCCGAGTGTGGGAGGAATTTGAGTATCGATGTGATATTGTTCATGCGGCTTACGGAGGACATATTGAACATCTGCAATCTGAACTTGAGAGATTCGTAAATATGTGTGTAAAGTTCCATATTCGTATGTCGTAAAGTTTAGTAAATATATGCATTCGAAATACGTAGATTCTTTTTGAAACACCCTGTATATTTGCATTACTGACATCTAAGGGTTACAGTAAAATTATCTATTAAATGTATAATGAAAAACACAAATTACTAACATTCAACCTTAAACTTTAGTCTAAGAAAAGGTCAAGCAGAATTTTTTAAATCTATTTTTTTAATAATTATTATTAAAAGTCATGCTATATTTCATAGTATTTACATCGGATATTCGGGTATTTTTTACTGTATTTAAACAATCTATCAAATGTAGAAGCAAACTATGTTAATATGCAAAGTTGGAGATTACCAAAATTTGAAATATTAACAAGAATTAATAAGAGTTCATTTGCATTTATAATGTGATATAACTTATCCATTGTCGGAAAGTGAAATTAAATTAACTTTACAACTTATTATTTTCCTTATATTACATTTAATAATTAAGATATTGTTATTTAAAATGTATTTAAAATTCAAAATCAAGATTATTTACAAAAGAAACAAAAGACAAATAGTACATCAAGAAGCCATGTAAGAGAACACGCAAAATAGGCTTCATCTTCTGAAAATAAAAAAGAAATTGGTTTGAAAAAATAATTCAAGTTAAAAATATATCACAAACTGTTAATTTACTTACCTTAATTCGAATAAAGAAGATTTAGCCTGTGCCTGAGGTTGGAAACTCGTAAAGAAAGAAAACTGAACCGCACGTTTTTCCAGAGAACTCATACCGAACCAAATATTGTATTATCCCTTTTACCGTCACCACAATAATCATTGAACTAAAAAAACATTGAATGGAGAGTTGACTCGCTGACAAAAGCGTGATTTTTACAAATATTAATAACCTGTATTCGAAACATACCTAAAAAATATATGAGCGTTTACAAATGAATTTAGAAAGAAACAAATGTAGCTATATTTCATTTTAAAACTATTCAAACATTAAAAGGGCTTCAATGCCTTATTACTCACGACAAATTATAAATCGTAACTTAACTACCATATGTATAACACTTTAACCTCAATTTCCAATTTAGTATATGTAAATAAATCTATGAGAAATCAGAACAAGCTAGAGAGGAAAAACTGTATTTACTTGATGTAAATATTGTTAAAAATTTAAAAAAATACTTTTCGCGATGTTAATAATTATATATAAATATATAGTTTAAGTTCTTTACGATGAGAAACTAATCAAAATTATTATTTTTGCTATGCCATCATTAATTAAAATCACAGAAATTAATTAAAAATTTCTGCGTTGGAGAAGGACGCGAAGCTCTGCTACACGGTTGCCTTACCAATTAGACTACCAGGCAGTATAGCTTTGAGTCCTTTAACATATTTTAAAGTAAAATATTGCTCAGAACAGTTTCAGTAGTTTTGCAAGTTCATGGACGAGAGCGCAAGAAGTGATATCTGCATGTAACATGGTTTTTCAAAATCGTCCTTTGAAAGCGTCTGCCGTTACTAAAGCACTAAATATTGTATATCGGAACCAACAACTTCTAACAATTCTACATGAAAATTTCACAACATATTTTCAAAGATGCTACTTTTATTAAGTATTATTTTATGAAGTAGCATATACTGATTAGATTCAGCATTAAAAGAACGTTCCTTGTATTATCGACATTTTTGTTTTATAAATTTATACATCAGCCCTGATTTGTTTCCTTTGTTCACTCCGAACTTTACAACATATTAGTACTTAATCAAACAAATTATTATAGAAGACATAAAAATAGTCGAGAAAAATTTCAATAAATTAACCAAAAAGGCGAAACAAATGCTAAGAAAACACAAAAATAAAAACTATATACAAAAAGTCTCTAAAAGTCAGCAGATAGCGCAAAAAGTATAATAAACAAATAAATTAACTTTATGAGAAATTGAAACAAAGATAAGGGATAAAGAAAAAAAATTAACAAAATCAATTAACAACCGAACTAAATAACAAGATAAGAAAGGGATAGAAGTAATAGCAAATGCATAAAGCAGAACCAATCAACAAAATGTCATCAGAGTCTTTCACATCACAAGCAACAAAGTACAGAAATAGAATAAGCGACGATGAAACTACAATATTTATAAAAACGACTAAAACGAATTATGCGATCTAAAAGCCTACGTTATATCACTTCAATATTTAATATATTTTTTCAAATAATTTTAATGTGTACTTTTTCATAAGATGACGAATTCTATAGTTTAACAATTCCATTTTTCAAAACGATATTTACATAGTTAAGAAAGCAAGGGAACGCGTTAGTTTAACGGTAATACAGTTCCGCTTTTCCTTTCTCTCTGTCGCATTTGAATTTATACGACACTGTCAAACAGATTACAACAAGTGTCAATTAGATTGCCTGAAAGATATGATAGCGACAGTCTCGGGACGAGACGAAACATCCGTGACGTTATGTGCCACCGACAATATGTATGTCTTAACTATGGTAATGTGCATTTTACCCAAAGAGATAAGTGCGAATAATATGAGATGTATGAACGTATACATACGTACATACATATATACATATATTCATAGTATTAAAACTTTGCTAAATATTGATCTGCTCTTTTTTTAATAATATTTCAATTCTACATTTACACCACCTCGTCTTCATTTCGCCAGCACTAAATTTACATCAAATTAAGTCATATATACATTCCTCAACCAAAATATTATCATCTAGTAATATAGCGATTTCATTCAAATACTAAAGTAAATTAATAATTTAAACAGAAATTTAATAAAAACTTATATTTACAAACATTTTATTAATGAGTTGCATTTTTACTTACATTATCAATTATACTATCAAGGCAAGCCATAAGTTTCATTTATTTTTGAATTGTTATATCACACGTCCTCAGTATTGGCTATCAATTTATATTTGGTATGCGATTTTAGAACACTACACTTTCTCTATAGCACTTAAATCTTGTGAATTACTTTGCGATGGCAGCACCGATAAGCTTACCGCATCTAAGAAGTTTTCCACTAATTTGGCCCTGTCGCAAGGGGTACTATCGTGCATTAATATATTTATTAGAATCTAAATCACTAACTTCGTCTACTACATGTTTATGTTGTCTTCGGATTATTGTTCATTCGCAAAATATAGAGAACCGAATCTTATACACACAGTCTTGGTTAAAAAGCATTCATGAATCACCAGCATATCTACCGAGTTTTGCCGATACTCATGCCCAAGTTAGATCTCGTGGTCCAACAGAAATACATACAAGAGTATATTAATGAAATAAATGTAAGTTATAACAACAGTACAACAAGTATGTATATAATACTTATATCATACTTACGGCAGTAAATATTGTGCTGATTTCAATACACAATCCTCATTAAAACGTTTAGACACACGTACATTTTTCTCACAAACTATACCACTGGCCATAAATGTTTGCCAACCTATTAATATATATATTAAAAAATAAACAAAATTATACCGTAACTAAAACCAATATGTTATTAAATTTTCATTAAAATATAAACATAATACACATATTCTTCGGTATTTATGTATTTAGATACTATAAAACTAAATTATCCACGATGACCATTTTCTCAGAAATTTTAAATACAATTAACATACTTTGGGCCATAAATCAAGTAACGAAAGGTATCGTATTTATATAAAAATTTTAGTTTTCATTCAACTTCAACAAAAAGTTCGTTTCATAGTGTTTGTGTATTATTTTAAAACAAAGTTTATATTATGAATAATGCTCCATAGAAAAGAGCTAGTGGTTAGAACAAGTAGTCTTATAGTGTCGCATCATAGTATTGGCAAAAATAAGACATCGCGAAATTACTGAGCTTAAGCCACTGAACTATAGATTATAATTTTAAAAAGTATGAAGAAATTGGTAGTTTATTGAACAAATACACCTAGACTGACCAAAAATAACAACGCAGAGAACCGAGCAATAGTTCTGTTAAGTAAAAGAAAGAGACGACAAACTACACCGAAAATTACAGTAGGGACAAACATTAATCGGAATAAATCACTCAGCGTTATAACGGTGAAAAGGCGTTTGCGCAAAGAAAAATTGTTCAGAAGAGTTGCTGTGTGAAAATCAACGAATCCAAATTCGAAATATTCCGTTCAAAAAGAATAACATTTGCCGATTCCGGAGTTCCGGAGTTCCGGAATTATGCATTCGGCGATTGAAGAAGAATTAGTGCTAGTTTGGGGTTGTTTTGCTGTAGCATCTGTAGGCGATCTTCTTAAAATAGGCGATATTCTAAGAAAAGAATGGTACAGAGAAATTTTAGAACAGGATACTATTTTCCCTGGAATTCAACAAGTTGGTTTCGGTTTTAGCAAGGCAACGATGTCGAACACGAACGGGAAGGAATAGTTGTTATTATGAAATTGCCTTCTCAGAGCTTCGACTTGGATCCTATAGAGTTATTATGGGATGAGCTAGATAGACAAGTGCGAAAATCAGCCCCAACATCCACAAGAACACCATGGACCAAATACAGGATGCATGGTCAAAAATAGAAGCTGAAACTCTCGCAAAATTACCAGAGAGGATGCCGACATTGTGCCAGGCAGTATAAAAACTAAATATGATCACATCGACAAATCAAAAATTTAAACAATTTTAAAGGAGTATTTGTTAAAATTGTTTGAAATGATACTTTTTTAGATTAAGAACATTTTGTATAATTATATTACAAAATTTTAACTTTGTATTACGCTAATTTTTCTATCATTTTTAGGTGGACAAACACTTTCGCCCGAGGCATCCTCAATCACCACTTTTGGGTTGCCCCTTAACAGAATTTAGTAAATGAAGAGAAAGTATCTAAAATGAATTCTAAAATTATTTCTGTAGTTTATACATGAATTCATTTTTAATTTATTTTACCCTTCCCTAATCATCAATTGTGTAATTTTCGTGGTTTTACCCACTATTAATTTTGTTTTTTTAACGCAACACCTGCAATTTAAACCGAGTTCAGGCAGGGAACTACTTACGCCCAGATGTTCGACGTTCTTCTTCAGCCAGCTTCTTCCTAAGCAGAGCAACATTCGATTTTAATAAGTAACGTTTTTAGTATGCAGCTATACAAATTAGATAAGATCGGTTAAATATTTGTAGCATCAGGTATGTTTCATGTAATTCTATGCCCCGGAATAAATGTTCTTATGGGTAAAGAAGAAGATCTGTAGATCCACTATAACAAAAAATTTCTTTTAATCTGGTAACATTTGAATCTAAATACAGAAGTACTGAAGAAGAATTCCGTAATAAGTATCACATCGAAATTCGCAAGCATAATAAAAAGAATAGAATTTGATACAAAGGCAACAAGCGTTTTGAGGGTATAATCCAAAACAAATATTAGTAAATCTACACTTGCAATAAAATTAGGACTATCATGTTATTTTTTATTTGTAATTTTATTACTTAGAAAGACAATTGCATGCTAATATTTTCTTTTGTTTTTCCCTATTACGGAGTAATTTGAAACCTTGTATATCTGAAAAAAAAGAATAGTGTTCGGAAAACTATTGAAAAAAAATACGTACTGTTTAAAACATAAATATAACGCGTTGACGAAAAGCTTTGAAAAATTCTGAAAATATTAAATTTTTAATCACAAATAAATTAATATTTCTTTTGTCTAGATTCCACAGAGACAAAAATTATTTCAAACAATTATCAAATTGTTCGAAATCACGAAATATTACCATAAATCAGAAGCAAAAGATGTTGATATTTTAATAAAATGGAAAAGGGCAGGCGGTATCTTGAAACGCCGTTAATGAAAGTCTCGGCGGAGGGTAGGAAGATAGAACGACTCGGTCCCCTTTCCTACGTTCCCGAAGCTCCTGGTTCGACTTCGTGTCACACGGCGAAGAGGCAAACAAACTTTTCCAGATAGCGTCGAGTAACATCCCCTCTGCGCTAAACTTTTGCCATTTTGTGTTCGCTAGAACGAAGTGTGAAACGATAAAGTTAACTAGTTTATTCTATATCCCGTGTAACATAACCAGATAAGCATAATATGTTGCTTCTTGTTGAATTATAGGTGCTCTAAAACTGTGTAGTTCCCTTTAATATTTGTAGTTGATACGAGAAGTTTTATGTTTAGAATTGAGATCCGTAATTATAGTAAAATACTCTCGTGTTACGTGACTTATTATCCAACAAAATAACTCTCGTTAACGTAAAACATGCATCGGTGAATTCCAATTTGAAATTACTAGAATTATTATTTTAAAGAATATTTCTCATTTTGTACTTTCTGTACTTTATCCATTAATTTTTTTCTCTTAATAAGTGTCTCTACTGATTCTTAGTTTATTAAAACTAATCTAACTTTAGACTAACAAGCAATTTCAATATAACTTAAACTAACTAATAGTCAAATTTAAGAATTCGTACTTTAATTCACGGATTTTTTCGATGATTTTTTGAGTTGGGTGAAGGGGTGGGTTGTCTTGATAAAAAATGATTTTTTTTGTTCTGTAAACCAAGTCTTTTCTCGCAAATTTTTACATCCAGCTGATCCAAAAAATTACAATAATAATCTGAGTTAATTGTTTTACCAGTTTGGAGATAATCTACGAACAAAATTCTTTTTGCATCCCAAAAAACTGATGATAACACCTTCTTACCCGATTTCTGGATTCTAACTTGCTTCGAAACTGAAGTATCGAATTCACACCACTCCTTACCCACTTGTTTTGATTGAGAATTATGGTGGTACACCCAACTCTCATCCATAGTGATGAAACAATGCACAAAATCGTTTCTATTCTTTCTAAAATGGTCCAAATGTTGCTAGGAAAGTCGCATTCGAATGTGTTTTTGTTCCATTGTTAACGAATGCGGCACCCATTTTGCACACAGCTTTCTAAAACCCAAAACTTCAGCCAAAATATTGCTCGCACTGCCTAATGAGATACCTAGAGCTTCTACTAAATCTCTTTCGGTTAGTTGACGATCTTCCAAGACCGTTATCTTGTATTTTTGCCACGTTTTCTGGCATTGATCCACATTTTAGATATCCTGCACGCGGATCGTCTTCAAGACCTATACAACCACGTTTAAATTCAGCAACTCATTTTCCTATTGTTCTATTTAGAAGGGAAGAATCCTTATACACTTTTAACAATCGTTCATAAATTTGTTTCGATGCTACATGTGAAGAATTGGGCGAAATCTTCAGTTATAATTATGAAAGTTAAGCTTGAAATATCGAAAAACATTAAAGATATTCACCGCTTCTTAAGTTTCTTTGACATCAGTTGATAAAATATACTCGGAATTCGGCATTACAAGAATTTAGTTGTATATTCAAAAAATGGTAGGAATTTTACTTACAACAACATAAACCGTGACGAATCTTAATCCAAAAACAAAACGCCAATCAAAAAAACAGAAAACCATTCCTTGGACAAGTCAAGATTATAAATAAAATAACGAAGAAAACGTAGAGAAAAAGCTTAATATCAGAGCGAAGCACGTTTTAGATAGCATAAAAAGGTGGCAATTGAGATGGTTTAAGCATTTGATTAAGAAACTAATAAAACAAAAATAAAGAAACAAAAAAGACAAACATAAACGAGGAAAATGTAGAATCATTAGAAAAGATTTATAAATAAAAGTCAGATTTATGAAAATAAACTCGCGATTTATGGTTTGTAGGAAAAGTAATGTCCTTTCCAGTCACGACTAAATATTTATCTTTTAAGGCAGACACCTAAATTCAGGCATCTTCTCTTCATATTAATAGTTTTTACATATTTAAAGGCGATCGAATTTGACTTGGCCAAAACACTACTTTTCTCACAAACTGTTCATACCTATGGGTTTGCATATTATAGCTTGTCGGAGAAGAAAAAATAGTATTGGAGGAAGTCATAGTTGCTTAATTTTTTTTATTAAATATTATAATTGATCAAATGTTTCGATGAAATAAGACAATGCTGCGTCACCTCCTTTACTAATTAAATAGAATATTCTAGACCACTTATTGATAATATGTACATATTTATTTTTTCGATATGGAAAATTATTTTATAATTCAAAACCTTAACTTAACGCAGTTCTAAATTAATACTTATAAATAACGTTTACAACGGACAAATCTAATGCAGCTATATTGAAATTAGTTAAAATCCCTGAATGCTTATATATGATTTCCGGTCAAGTACCAAATATGAGGGGGAATTACTGAGATTTCTAGTCATGCGCTGCTATTTGCCTATATATTAAAATAGCAGCACCATTGCTGGCGGCACTAAACGCAGACTATAAAGTTCTGTCTGTTGCAGAATAATTCAAAAATCTTTTAATCATCCATTTCCGTAATATGGGCCGAGCTAAACATTGTTCGTCAGAAAAAAGAACAGTTATACTCGATCTACTTAATAGAGGAAAAAGCTACACGTTTATACAAGATACGCTCTCATGTTCTGTAAAAATGATTGCAAACGCTAAGAATTGGAGAAAAGTGAAAGAAAATTATTGTAAAAAAGGGAAAACTAGCCCTAGGGAAGACAGAAACATTATAACTTGTGCAAAGAAGACACCGTTCATAAGTTCGACTACAATTAAAAGTAAGTTATACGTTGATATAAGCACCTCTACTATTAGAATATTGACTCAAAGAAAGTTGCATGCAAGAAAGCCTAGAAAGATGGCATTATTAAATGAAAGGCAAATACAAAGAAGATTTTCGTTTGCTCATGTACACATACAATGGGACGAAAAAAATTGCTTAATGTACTGTGGTCCGATGTATCGAAAATAGTTTTATTTAATTCCGACGCATACCAGCAACTCGTACGAAGTCCACCATTGACAGCATTTCAACCCCAGTACACCAAAGAGACGGTAAAATTCGGAGGCTCAAGCAGCATGCTGTGAGGGTGTTGTGATATGGCGTAGGCCCTTTACACAAGATAGAAGGCATAATGAATGCTGATATCTATGTGACTATATTCTACCATATGCAGAAGAAGAAATGCCACTAAGATGATTGGAACATGTATCTCGTAAAGCGAAAACATAGTTTCGAGATAATAACGTTCGCGTTTTGGGTTGGTCAGCACAATCGCTAAACTTAAACCCCATTGAAAATTTATGGGTGGAGTTGAAAAAGATTGTATTGCTGCCAAGCCGCAAAATATTGGCGATTTGTAGAGAATATGCCAAGCCGAATAGCAATCAATTTCAGCAGAAACATGTAGGCAACTGATGAACTCGTTGCCGCACAGGTGTTGAGAAGCGATAGACAATAAAGGTCAAGCAACAAAATATTCCAATCCAATTAACTAAGTAAAAATGACATTCGGGCAGTATTTTGACATGTCTGCTATTTTAATGCACAATTATATTGTTCGTCCTAGAATATAAACAGTTTTATTTTCTCTTTGGTATTAAGAAACCTACTTATTTATTATTATAGTTTTGTAACATGTTGGAATAAAGAGCTCAATAAACTTGAATTTCTTTTATTTAACGTATAAATTGATATTTCAGCAAATTTCAGACCACTGCTATTTTCGTGCAAGTGACTATACATCACCTTTAAGATAATTGTCATGAAATAAGTATTATAATTTACACATAAGATACATTGTAGTTGTATCTTATGCGTAAATGAACAGACTTAGAAATTTTCACATAACGAAACTTAATTAAAAATATTAATAAAGAGGGCCTATTGTTAGATGAATTAATTAAATTGAATGCGAAATTCTCCAAATGAATGATTTCGAAGGGTGGAAGTCATCGAATACATAATCCTAATTCTTGTTTAACAACAACAATCGGAATCGAATGGGCGCGCATTTTTTCGAATCCGCACCAGAAAGAAGACTCAATGCGACCGAATTCTTTTTTTTTGTATTAAATATACGTCGTAGTATGTGTGGACGTACATAATGTGATTGTGGTTTAATCGCATAACGGAAATCGGCGACTGCACCCAATGTTAAAGTGCATCCGAGGTTGGTAATAATGTCGCGCTGTCGGTAGCCGGTCTTATTATCATCAGAATCAGAACGGACCCCGCTCAGCGGGACATCATTACTTATCCTAAACTGACTCCTTTTACTAATTTCACTCAACCAACACTAATACACTTTTATGTACCTTCGAAATAATTGGGCAGCACCTTGTCCGCTCCAATATTTCTTTCCTTATTGTTACACGTTTCTATATGTTCCAAACATTATTTTCATTGATTTTTAAGAGCTGTGATTTTCTGTTGACAAATCGTTACAATTGTATTACAGAGCAATGCCCCGAAAGTAATTCATAAGTTTGTTACTATACATACACGAGTAAAATATTTTCTTAATAACACATAAAGTGGGAAAAGGGAATATAAACACCGCATATGCATGCAATAGAGAGAAAGTTTTTACAAGAAATAAGAGGCGAAACGGTGTCCGACATTTGTATATTTTATATATGAGTTTATACATTAATGTATTGCTCAAGCGACAGGATATGTGAACATGTTACGAACAATATTAATAAACTAATAAACAACATGAAATGTATAAAAGGATTTGAAGAATATATAAATGGACCCACTCGCTTTTGTGTCTATGAAATTTAAAAGAAAATAAACGCAAGAACACGACGTTCAAGATTGTAAAAGTGCCGTAATTAGTTCTTCTCAAATCGGAACTTCTTCCTAGCCAGAAAAAAGTTGGACTTTGGAAAATAAGTGGAAATCACTTGAGACTGAATCTGGTGAATATGATGAGCGAAGGCAGAACTATCGAGTAGCCACTGAAGAACTGGAAAATATAATGTACCTTTTACAAACAAAGGTCTTTTAATTTTTTATTAATTTGTTTGGAAACATAATTAATAGATTTTTAGTATTATTTGTTAAAAACAATATCACTCAAATGACGACCATTTTACTGTCCAAAAATATAAGCTCGTCCAACAGCATTTTTCTATGATCTTATGGAAGGTTTTAGGTTGTAAGCGTCGGATTTCGGCTCCAACATTTTTCTTGGGTTCTTGAATTTGTTGAGGTTTCTGTATGTAAACATCTCCTTTTAAATAGCTCCACAAAAGGAAGTGTGATACCGTGAAATAAGGTGAACGCAGAGGCTAAACAAATTCAGCACTTTTTAAAATTATTTGTTCACCGAAAATTTCTCCCTAGAGGTGCTTCGTCGCCCTGGCAGTGTAGGCAGTAGCTCCATCCTCATGGAACCAAATCTCTTCATTATTTGCAATCGTTCAACGAAAAAAATTCATCAATCAATCGTTGTCCAATACACGACTCTGTGAGTTCTGTTTGGCTAACTTTCCCCATTTTGAAAGAAATAGGGACCAATAACTCTCTCAGCCGTAACACCGCACCACGCAGTGTATATTGTTTCTGTTGTAATTCGTTGGTATTCTTAGTACCGCAAAATCATTCGTATCTTTGTACATATTTTCTGTTTGTCGATGTAGTTATTTAAATGAATGTCACTACGTGTTAAAAAACTTGTTGTTATGACTACTCACTGCTGAGTATCTTCAGATAGTAAAGTTTGAACTATTTGGATTTCCTCTGAAAACAATTTTAAATTCAGTTTCGAAATTTTCTGAAGCGATGTTCTGGCGATGCCTAATTGAGAAATACAATGACGGGTATAAGCAAATAAATTTTCAAGGACATTCTTCCGTATATCTTCTACCGCAACGTCAGCACGCGCAGTCCGCTTAGGACCTTTCACGGAAGATCATCTGTTGCAGTTGTTTCAAACCAGACGATCAGATTATCATTAAGCAATATATTGTCGCTAGGAGATACTCTGACATGAAAATACTGCCGATATTCTTTCTGAGTTTCAATAGTTAATCTTTCACTAGAATAGAAAAACCCAATGAATTTTCTTTGTTGCTGGACATCATACGTAGCCATTTTAGTCTCCAAGGAATACTCTAAAACATATATGGGCAACAACCGGCCTGTCTAATATCTAGCGCTAAAAATTATGAACACTACTTTAAAATGGACTACATTTAAACGCGGCCCGCAAACGTATTTAGGCATTAAAGTTTGGCCCGCAACATGTTTGTTGTCCATACCTGCTCTAAAACCTGTAAAAAGGAAAATAAAAATATTGAAGACGAAGAAGTTATAACTTTATCAAACTTTTCAGTCTATCAGTGGGCATACTGTACAAATCTCAATTCATTCAATTTTTCACAACCAATGACTGGTGTGTGAAGGCACATTGTGGTAATGAAAGAGTCACTGCAGGTCATTTTTCAAATATTACTTTCATCGATTTATATAGAACGGCATAATATTGTCCATTAACAGTTTGGTTTTTGCAAGATAGTCTATAAAGGTCATTGTCATTCAGTCTCAAAACTTTTTAGTCATTATCTTACCCACCGACGGAAACGTTTTAACTTTATTTGAGGAAGAGCTATAGTGTATAATGTGTTCGTTATTGAGATTACCGTTTGGATTCAAAAACATAGTGGCAAACTCAAGTGGTAATGGATCTACAAAGAAATCAGAATGGTTCTTATTAAACAACTTCAAATTATTGCTTGGCGTTCGTATTTTTTCACATTTTTAATCGTACTTCGTGCCAAATCATTCACATGCTTTGTATAATTTTCGATGTTGATGCGAATGTATAAGAATAACACATAAATCATAAAGCCACCACAGATCTTAGAATAGAATATGAAGTTAATATTAAATAAAATGACGAGGGTTTTCGTTCTCTGTATACGAAACACAAATTGTACTGAGAAAATTTTAAATTTTCCAACATGGGTAATACATCCAAATCACAACTTTTTTCTGAAATTCCAGAACAATGCTTTTTCCAAAGAGCAAGGGAAATAAGAGTCCACCCGACTAGAGTTCTGCTTGAGCGAATAAATCAAAAGCAACGTAATCGACGGTACCTCTGATGGATTGGTCTTGGTTTTTAGTGACTTTAAGTACCTTACATTACGCATCGCATTTTAAAAATATGTTAAGCATGTAAGTATTTAATGAATTTAAGCAATTTTTTAGAATTCAGGCAGTTATATTGTAAAATTATCGTAAAGTGGAGGATGGTTTTAGTAATTTCCCATGGAAATAGAAATTAAATATGGGAAAATATTTCTAAAGAGACTTTGTTGTCACAGAATTTTCAATTTTAATCCCTTAAAAAGCACCTTTTATTCATTTGTATATTCCAAGATAGAATGCGCTTCAATTGCTTTGTTTCATCTTCACCTTTACCGGTAATTATTTCTGAAGCGTGTACAGAAAGAACTTTTTAAGTTTTTATCTAACAAAATAGAGAGGAACTGACTATGTTAGTTTTTTTATAGGCGCAACTATGTATTTCTCTCTCAGAGAAGAGCTTATGGAAAATTCTTAATTAAACTACTTAATCATTTCGTTGAGTTGTCTATCTTGCTTTCTCAAATAAATTTCACAGTACCGAAATACGACACTAGAGACTCTAATGTATTTGGCCGTATAAAGCTGTCCAGTGATTCTTAAGACACCTCTAGTTTCGGTCTTTTTCATATGCGTTAATATTTTAAGTATTTCTGCATTTTCATATAATTTAAACTTGTATTAAATCATGCATATCGCTTATTCCCATAGTGTTGGAATAATGTGCAATATTGTGCGATATTTGTGATAAAAAGTGTAACTAGCGTATACTAACGAATTGTCGACGATATATAAGTAGATCTGAAATAGTTATACAGCCTCTTCATGTCATACCTAAAGTTACAAAATGAAATAAATAGTTATACCTTCAATTTTCTCAAAGAAACAAATTAAATTGACTAATGTATATTTTCTACATTTAATAAGAAACTCTCCTGAATATTTTGTTGAAGCATATTATACGACAAACGTAGGAGAATATCTCTAATTCCTATATATGCTTCAAAGTCTCCACTTTTTTGTCAGAATATTCTGATAATAGTTTGATGGAATGCACAGTGTACAATTAATTCTTGCCCAGTAATGAAAACAGAACAGCAAATATCTACTCCCAATATATTCTATAAATACACGATAAATTGAAAATACACTGTCCAGCTCCCGTTCATTCATGTGGCAGTGATAATACACGTTGTGGAAAGCTCTACTTTTCGGTGCTTTTCTAGTGGTTACTTGTTACCAGAAAAACGAACATTGCGTGCCATTTTGTGGACCATAAACTGTTTTATGAACGTACATTGTATGTATTTATTAGCTAAATTATATTGAGTATATTCGTGCTCGTTTAATTTAGTTAAATATCATACTTCGCACATATTTTGGTTAATCCCTAAGGTTAATAAGATCCCTTTTCACAATAATTTTCGTATTCTGTATAACGTTGCGGAAGTAGCTTTATAAGTTGAAAATGTATTGTTACTAAAAGTTATATTAAATACTTGGGATGTCTTTTAAATTTTGCATAGTGGGACATAGAGGGCGCCACTAATCAAATGTTAATACTAAAAATGAACCACCATCTTTAGTTAACCTAAATCCAAAGTTTCAGTGCGATACGTGTAGTGTTGTAGCTACAACGAACTGTCAAAGTTGACAAGGTAGTTAAAAAATGAAATTAAACCGAGAACATTTTCGCGAAATAATTTTCAAAGACAATTATCTCAACAAGAATACCTCGCCGAGTTGGTTTCTGTTTTCGGCAATGAAGTACCACATCAGTCAACAATTTCTCATTGGTATGGAGAATTCGAACGTGGACGCATTAGGCTTAGCGACTATCCAAGATCAGGTTCACCAAAAACGGCAGTCACTCAGTAAGACGTGGATGCTATACGCAAGATCGTCAACGAAAGTCGACATGTGATATATCATCAGGTCGCTAAGCCTAATGCGTCCACATTAACATTAGGCTTAGCGACTATCCAAGATCAGGTTCACCAAAAACGGCAGTCACTCAGTAAGACGTGGATGCTATACGCAAGATCGTCAACGAAAGTCGACATGTGATATATCATCAGGTTAAAGCTTTATTGGGGATTTCAAACACCTCAATTCAAAAAATTTTGCATAAAGAATTGTGTGTAAAAAAATTATTTTTCCATTGGATACCACATCTGTTGACCGAAGAAAGCAGGGTGAATTAGTGTCAATAAACTCTAGATCGCTTCAACACCAGAAACTTTAAAAACGTGTACAACATTGTCAATGGTCTAGGATTTACTCATACGAGACAGAAAATAAGCGCCGGTCGTCTGTTTAGGTTTTCCACGGTGAAGAAAAGCCGACAAAAGTCATCCCTTTCTCAAAGTGTCTCCAAAAAGATGGTCACGACATTTGTCTCGAAAGCAGGTCATGTAGCAACAATTCCTCTGCAAGATCAAGGAACTGTTACTGCCGATTGGTATACAACCATTTATTTGCCGCAAGTCATCGCTGAACTTCGAAAAACCACCTTCGAACGACGAAATATTACATATATAATGCAAGTTCGCACAACAGCACGCAAGACAATTGAATGTTTAACGTAATAAAACGTCGAATTATTGGACCATCCTCCGTATAGTTCGAACCTAAATTCCAACGATTCCTTTACCTTTCCGGCAAAAAAGATCGGACTGCGTGGTCAAAAGTTCCAGTCGTCAGAAGGACCAGTCAATGTCTTCGAAAACGCAATTTTGACTGTACCAATAAACGAGTGGAACAACTGCTTCCACTCGCTTCCACACTTCAAAAGTGCATTTATCTTCGTGGACAATACTTCAAAAAACAATGAAGTCTTTAGAACCTATCTACTGTTTTATTCCAGTTTTATATGCAAAACTCAAAAGGCAACCCACGTAGAATGCCTAAATCTTTTACCATTTCACTATAGGTAATAGCATAACCTGAACACTAAATCAACATTACTCTGCAATAATAATGCATCGTAAATATTGTTAATGCGGCTGCAGATTTTAAAGAAATCCGCATAAACAAGTCCTCTACATGTTAATAATTCAAACGGATCGTTAAAAATAAAAATGATGGGTAGTTTATCTAACTGCAGGACACCAGAAGATGCTGTATACGTAGACGATCTGAAGCCATTATATTGAATGTAGTTCGCTCTATTCGACAGGTATGAGGAAATCAAAAATAACTTATTCAACAATACTTTATGGGCAATTCTATCAAATGCACACGAAAAATCAGTGCATACAACATGCATTTGACTGCGAGTATCTAGCGCAGCGCATATATCCTAAGTAACACATAATAAAATGGTAACTGTTGACCGTTCAGTTGCAAAACCATTTTAAATGAGATTTGACCTGAACATAAATGTTATAGAGTATCTGCTCGAATATTTAGGAAAAATTAGAAAGTATAGTTATAGCTTATTTAAATGAATTCGATCAGCTTTCACAAAAATAGGGCTAATGCCAGAATAGTTTTGCTCAAGAGACAATCAGTTTTTTTGTGACGGCATCCATAAATTGCCTGAAAGATCAGCAAGATGTGTAGAATCAAATGGCCAATACTTTCAAGAAATAAAATGTTTCCATTTTCTTGAAAATTATGTAGCTCTTTTTATGAAATGGCAATGACTTTCCGGTACACCTGGTACAATAGAAGAACTGCTCTTGTGATGCAAATGTGTTATGCATCGATAATGAAGAGACGCTTCTAACATTTATTTTATATTTTTTAAACTGAACTGTTTCTATATAGTAATTTACCCAAACAACGTATCTTTATCTGTCAACGATGTTACTTATTTCTCCTGCTAACTTAAGTTTAAGGAAAACAATTTCATTGGTTTCCAAAATACAAAAGATTTCGGTTAATTGTATATTACATTCTGTAATATGTTGTCCATTGACAATTATTATTGTTAGAAAATAGAGATGGCGATGCATACATAAACTAAAACAAAATTTTTTTCATTCAAAGGAAATAAAAGAATCAGTCAGATAAAATTGGTAGCTGCTGGTAATGTAAGCGTAACCATTTCTTCATGAACAGTGTTGAAGTGCGCATTATTTCTAAAGCAATTGTAATCAAAATGGCACTTCTGACGACAATCAATCGAGTGCACTTCAAGTAGCAACATTGTGCACGTGTACGTTACATGCCCCAGGAGTCAACGACGTGTATTGTAAATAAAGCCGCGGTGTCCGAGAACCAAAGAGAACTCTGCACTCCGCGATTTCGCTGGCTCAACGCACCCAACACACACAGTCCATAGACGTCATCGTTAAATTATTCCACAGTATGAACTCAATCAGCATCGTTTCACTGATCAATCGGTATTCTTATATTTTATACATAGAGGGGACGGACAGTCGATTTGCACGCAACGTAGATCTCTATCGGGCGCTGTTTAAAATTGCAGTGTATCTACGCTTCAATCGCTAATATATAAAATATTAATTAATATACTGGGTGTCTGGCGATACGGGGTCATTATTAAGTGGAAGGGTATTCATAATAAAACTTACTACATTGACATTTTTATGTTTCTATATTATACTGTCGCTATGGGATGTATATCTTTTAACATTCGCATAAATCAGTTAAGTCAAAACGTGTTACACATGAAATGAGAATGAAGTGAGCAACAATTATGAAAATCTGAGCATGTCAAACAAATGAATGCGATTGTTGGATCGTATATTTGATGAGCTACTGTCACAAGTTAATACATTTTTAATAACTTTTAAAAAAAGAATGAATTATAATAAGTCACTTTTCGAGGGGATTAACCTTTTTAAGACAAAGTTGCAAAAATACTTATATTGTTGATCAATTTTACACTCAAAAATTTGCTGGTTCGACAATATATAGACAATCAATTACTTGTGACAAAAATCTCGAATTATTTACAACAAGGAACCATAAAAAAAATGAGTTCAGGTAAGGTGTAAAAATCTACTACAAACCAGGCGGGTATATATTGAGCGTATTAAGAAGTTTGTAATAATTATTTAAAGAGGCTTATAAATGTCGTTTTTTTAATTAACACTCCAAAGTCCTATAAAGCCTTAAAAGTATTAAATTGTAATGAAAATTCAGACAATGAATAGACCAGAGACAGACCACAGACAGACTAGAAGCAAACCATAGCCGGATCAGAGGTACAGACCGTAGACAGACAAAAGACAGACCAGAGGTAGACTAGAGATAGGCCAGAGACGGGCCAGGGACAGACCAGAGTCAGACTATAGACAGATCAAAGAAGAGTTTGAGAGATACCAGTGATAGAACAGAGGTAGACCAGTGACAAGTCAAAGGCACACCAGAGAGAATTCAGGGAAAGACAATAGGTAGATTAGAGACAAACCAAAAACAAACCAAAGACAGACCGGAGACAAATCAGAGACGGGCCAGAGACATACCAGCTAGAGACACACCAAAGACAGATAATAGAATGACAAGAGGAAGATCAAAGACAGATCAGATACAAACCAGACACAAACTAGTAACAGATAAGAGACAGAGTGAATAATTGCATTAATATATACACTTTCGTGAAAAATTTAAACGAATGACCTTTTTACCGATAAGTTTTGAAAAAATTTCCCAATATCCAACGGTTTTAGTAGCCAATTACCAATTTTAAGGAAGAGACGATGGAAAAATAAAAATTGGATGGTATTCTTAATTTATTTCCAAACTAAATTATTGTTAACATGTTCAAAGAACAATATAAGCATACTACAACATTATTATTTTGTCTAAATATTATCTAATACACAAATATATTATTAACCTTTAGATTTTATTTATTTCAGGGACAAATGCCTCAACTATTGAGTGAATTTAGATGGTCGATTCGATAGACTATTATAAACTATTTCACGTTTCAAGTACATCAACACATCATCCTTTTCAGAAATAGAATAGTACTCTGTCAGTTAAATGACCGTTGAAGTACTCTCCATTCATTTTAAATTGATTCAGTAGCTCTGCTCTATTTATACTGGCACTGATTATTTAAGCCTCAACAAATACGTTCCCTCTAGAATATGTTATGTCGAAAATAAGGAGACGTACATATGTAGTACTATGTGCGTCATTATAAGGAACCTCTTGGAAGTCCAGAAAACAGTATTATCTTGAAACACACAAACGAAATGAGAAGCAGGTTCACTCGACGTCAAGGTGGATCTTGGGATCTTCTTGGATATAGAATTAAAATTATTTAGAACTTTTTAGAAATTCGGGTGCAAGAGAATAGCATTATCTTGAAAAAACACACAAAAAAAACGAAATACCGGTTCCCTCGATATTAAGAAGGATTTCCTCTCTACGTAGATTTAATTATAGTGAATCCGGACTGGAGTATGGTTAAAACATAAAAACATATTCCAACGAAGGGTAGGTTGTAGGAAAATTTCTTGGAAAGTTCTTTAGTCTTCAAAATCCAGCAACATAAAAAGACAAGTATGTATATTAAACCTAAGTATATGCGTACCAGTAATAAAGAAAATACGATTTCATTGTTAGATTTCAATTACGCCTAACAAAAAGGCCTAAAAAATGGAAAAGACAAGAAATAAGAATTTACAGCTGAAAAAGCTATAAAACCTACCTACGAGGTCAAGCTGATCAACATGTAATCGTATTGATGAAATATTTAGTTAATACAAATTTATTGAAAACAGCTCAAATAAAACGGTAATTGATAAAGCGAAATTATTTCAGACGCATACAGTCCATATATGTAGGTACAAATCTCGAAATAATCGTTAAGATTGACTTCCAACCAGCACACATCACTTGAATCGTATTTCACGCTAAAGAACTCAAAATGACGGGGGAACGAATGTAATGGCGAAAATCGACTGCATTCGCGCCACATCGATGCTTCTAGAACGTCGCTGATAACTTAAGAGCAAATATAATTTCTAACCCCTCGACAACTTTAATAAAACAAAGAAAAAATGAAGAAAATGAAAACGAAAGAAAAGAGAAAAAAAGAGAAGAAAAGAAAAACGAAGATAATGAATAAATACCATGCTAATAGAGACTAAAAACTAACCAAACTAACCAAAGAATATAAAATAGAACTGGTAAAACAAAAAATCGAAAATCAAATATAAACAAGATCAAGTTTAACGGCAATAACTTCAGATGAGGTACAGAATATAGGTGCTCATGACAAAATAGTATTTTAAATATATAATACAACATGGGAAAATAATCGTAAGAAGCGATTCTCAACCTACGGGACGCGCCACTCTAGGGGGCGACGATAACACGAAGGGGGCGGGGGGTGCAAGCATAACGAAAAAATAAGACGAAATATTAATTTTTTCGAAAATTCTTTAATTTACTAAAAAAAAGCAATAAAGTGTATTGCGACATAAATTACAAACTAGTTTAATAATTATCAGTGGCTCTCCTGGGACTCTCAAAAAACGATTTAATATTTGAAATTCTTTTTCTATGTTTAGTTGAGACCTATATTTCATTTTAAAAGCAGCCCCCATAGAAAATTCGGATTTGCAAATGTTGGATGTTGAAAATAGTAGTAGTATTAGTATACTCTTGTTTTCAGTGATTTATTACTAAATTGTCTTTTGTTTCTGCCACTTGCCGTGAAATCTATAAAGATTTCTTCGTCGACAGTTGTGAGAGCTTCGCGAGTAATTTGAAATGAGTTCCCAATCCACTGGTAACTTGCTATGAAGTACCTTTTTAAAATTCATTGCCAGCATGGCTAAGTGATTTTCAAAGGTTACAAAAGCAACTTTAATATGCTGTCTGTACTCTTCAGCTTTGTAAATTGTAACAAATTTATCCACGTTTGCGAAACATTTCTAGGTTATTTTTGCTTTATATTTCTACTCTACAATTCCAATTTTCTAAAAAAATCATTAGCTTTATCACTCGTATACAAGAAACGTACATTTGCTCCTTGTTTTGAAGATTCAAGCTACATAATTTCTCAATTTCATCACAAATAATTCATCTCGAAACTTCTCGGTCTGTTTTCTTCTTCTAGAAAAATAACGATTTTGTCTATTAATTCATAAAATCGTAACTAATCTTTTCCACATGATAACCATCTTTACTCCGCTATAAAACAGTAACGTCAAATGTAGTGATATAACGGGTCTCGTTTTGACAGAAACTCGTCTACAAATCATAGCATATGTCAAAATGAACTGTGGAGATTTTTGTTTCACACAAGTGCTTGCAAACTTTGGCATCTCTCAGATATTGTACGAGCACCATCGGTGTATATTAGGATGCTATTTTTTCACTCTTGTTTGCCTCGTTCATAAAATAATTTTATATATTAAATAATGCTAGTGAAGTTGCTAGAAGTTCTATTGTCTTGCGGAAAAATAGTTCTTCTACTTCTGATATACGAGGGAGCGTTTTTATATTCGCGGAATGAGCGGGTTGTAGAGGGGTGAGTAGGCGCATTGGGGGCGTGGCCTGTGCAGCGACTCATGATTAGTATAAATACGAAGTTTCATTGTTATTAGACAGTTAGTCTTTGAGCTATCGTCAACCAAGTAACATAAACAGGAGTGAAAAGTGAAATATGGAAAAAATCGAATATCGTGCCGTTATAAAGTTCCTTACCAGGCAAGGAAAATCAGTCGCGACCATAATGAATGAGATGTCATTGGTTTACGGCGACTCTTGTCCAGGAAAAACCATGGTGTACAAGTGGCATAGTTTATTTAAACAAGGAAGGGAATCCCTTGAAGACGACCCGAGGCCGGGCAGGAGCATTGAGGTGACCACGCCAGCACTTATCCAAAAAGTTGAACAAATTGTACTCGAAGATGCTCGACTAAAGAAGAAACAACTCGCAGAAATGGTTGGAGTATCCGATACAACAATTTTTAAAATCCTACACGATCATCTCGGCATGTCTAAGGTCAGCGCAAGATGGGTGCCGAGAATGCTCACGCCGCCGCAAAAAACAACAGCGCGTAGAGTGTTCGCGTGCATTTTTGGACCTCTGTAATGAAGACAAGGATAGTGTATTGAGTGGAATTGTTACTGGAGACGAAACTTGGGTTCATCATTATGAACCTGAGTCTAAACAAGACTTCATGCAGTGGCATAAAAAGGGCACAGCACCTCCCAAGAAATTTAAAGTGTCACAATCAGCTGGGAAACTCATGGCAACGGTATTTTGGGACTCGGAAGGAATATTGTTGATTGATTATAAAGATAAAGGTGTTTCTATAACCGGAGAATATTACGCTTCAATATTAGAGCGACTAAAAGAAGCCATTAAAGAGAAAAGACGGGGAAAATTGACAAAAGGTGTTCTGCTTTTGCACGACAACGCGCCCGTCCACAAGAGCCGCGTTGCGTTAGCTGCCCTGCATAAGGTGGGCTTCGAAATTGTGAATCACCCACCCTACAGCCCAGACCTGGCCCCGAGTGATTATTACCTGTTTCCGAAAATGAAAAAAGAGCTGCGGGGTAAAAAATTTACTGCCGATGATGAAGTCAAGGAGGTAGTTTCGGCGTATTTTGCAGATGAGGGTATAAATAAATTAATTGAAAGATGTGAAAAATGTATCCGTCTTGCAGGTGAATATATTGAAAAAGAAAAATAATTTGTTTTTTTATTTCCACCCCTTGTCCCCCATTCCGCGAATATAAAAACGCTCCCTCGTATCATGACGAAATCGAAAATAGGCAATTAAATGAGCATCTTTATTGCTACCTGATGCTTCATCAGACTGAATTGAAAACAATTCGACACGCAACTTCCCGAAAAGCTGATGCTCTACATCTTCAGCTATTTCGCCAATTCGACGGGTACCAGTATCATTTTATAGAGTTATGGACTGTAATTGTTTGACAAAATTATCTTCAAATAAGTTTTCATAACCTTCAAGTATTCAAGGAATAACACTCGTATGTGTACTTATTCACTGTCATCTAATTCATATATACGCCCACACAAGAGCTTGTGTAGATCTACTGTTATTTGAATGCCGAGAATTGTAGTTAAGACGTAAATTACAACATACACAACCGAGGATCGACTCACCTGAGACTGGCTGGAGTTGAACAGGGTGCAGTATTTATATACTATGTACATGTTTGCGTAGCGGACGCGGCAGTCATTCCAGAATGTTCGAGAAAAATCAGAATTGCTTGGGAGGCCGCGAGAATTTCAAATATGGTAAACGTAACACAGAGAGTAATAGAGAGACAATGATTCTGATTTTTATCAATAAATTTATCCTTTCGTGGTAATATGGTATAATTAAGGTAGTGTGCTTTTAGCATCAAAATACATTCAAAGAGAAACTAGTATTAAAATAGCGTGATTTCAATAGAAAATTATTGTATGAGGGGGAGAAAGAGAAGCAATGAGAATTGTAATTGAAAATTGGGTCGCGAATATTAAAAGGTTGCGAAACGCTGACCGTAACATTTCTTTCCCCTCTCTTGTCACTAAATAAATAAATGAAATACTGTTTAATCTAAAAATAAAACCTGATACCAATTCTAGATTATTCATTCACTTCTTTTCTTTACTAACATAACTCTATTTATTTATCATGCGAACCAAAAACCTACTTTTTATAACACCTTTGCATGTTATTGTACTCGTGCTGACTAGAGTCAAAGTTGATATATGTACATACATCAGTTATAGTCCTTCTACACACATCTAGGTTTTACCATATAATCAAACATGTTCTTACACCATTAGGTGTAAAATTGAACTAAATCCAAGATGTAATGACAGATTACTTCAGATATTCTATATCTATTATGATTTTCATACCTTTCTTGAATCTTCGGACTTCTTTGCATATGCTTGTCGAAATCAGCTTTGATTACGAGTTTTTTGGCCTCTATGTAATCTTGATAATATTTCACGAGCTTCTGCACTGTAGCCTCAGAAATTCGAGGTCACCTAGATCACTTAGATTTCCCCTTGAACGTCAGATTCACTTCTAGTGATACCTTTCATAACTTAAATGATCCTGGTTCATGTTTGTCTTCCTGACTTGGACTTTTCTCATGGAGAGGTCTTGCCTTGCAATCTTAGAACCTCTCACATGTTCTTTCGTATTTTTTCCTTTTTGAACCATACGGCTCTCGGCTCGTTGTCTTTCACCTTAGTTCGGGTTTAGCTCGCACTCTTTTGAAGCGCTAGTTCAAATACACAAACACTAATTGCGATTACCTGAAATGTTCATCCGCAGTAAATATTTCTAATCTACCTTTTAAAATGATGCAATTATTCCTCGTTATTTTCAATAGCAGTCCCTTTGCGCAAGTACGTACATACATATATATTTAAAATTTAGTAAATAGCAGGACGTTTAAGAAATATTGAAAACGGTTTGTACACGTTTTTCATGCGGTATGCAAAGTACTGAAAAGGATTCGCAGTAGCTTATCTTGTTTCTCTCTTAATTTATTGAAAATTATTTACAAAACAAATACAAGGTACCGCATTCGTATGCTCTTTCATGTTCAATTTACTTAACGTGGCCTGCGGCGTAGGCGCTGTATTTTCTCTTGGGGGGAAAAACCCAAAAAAGATGAAAAAAGAAAAACCTTTTTTGCACCAACAATTTAGAGAAAAAAGAAGCCTCTTTATTCACTTTACTAAAAGGATTTTAATTAGAAAAAAATCCTGGCGTGCGTATGTGTGCTCATGTTTGCGCGTCGCAAAACGGGCATTACGATCCACCTGTTTGTGTGATGTGACTATATACGTATATATAATAGAATGTTGTTCATCAAAGTGACGACCCTTTTGGGCTTAAAATAATTTTTTACGAAACACACAAATACACACGCACAAACGTTATATATGTACACATATATACATATATAGACCGCAAAGAGATGTCTCGGCACGTTTGAGGGATTCAACGTGTATTAGTGAATGTATATAGTACCATATTCTGTTCTGGTTCTGCTTTTACTTCGACAGTGTGGAGGAACTAATGGATGAGCACGCGGTCACTTTACCGTAAAACCGTTTGCTGCACTCCAATCAGGCGTATTTTGCACACGGTCGTTCCGCTCTACGATCATCCACCTGTCCCGCCCTATCCCTGTCTTGTTTCGCGTTTGTGTGTATAATATGCCGTAGGTGGGTTTTTTTTTTGTACATGAATGTACGTGTGTTTGTGTGTGTCGATGTGTGGATACGCGCCCGGAAACGAACGGCGCGTGAATAACAACGTTTCGTTGGTCTCGCGAATTTAATAACAAATTATATGATCAATTGGTTCGAGTTGATGTTTCAATTTGGCCACTTTTCATTTTTCACGATTACATTTCGTTGAACTGAAATTTGTTTGTTTAGCGTGTGTATAATATGTATGTACGCAATTTAAAAAATCATGGCGATTCGAGATAGCTTAACACTATCTAAACATAATCGATCTGCTTCAGTTCTTGAAGTATTTGGAACTAAATTATAGAGTAAGATTATCTGAAACGTATTATTTGCTATAATTAAACCTTTTACTATAAGTATTACTTGAAATTCTTGAAAATCACCATAAACTGATTCCACCTTAAAATGCAGTGCAAGTGGTGAGAATTTATTTGTGGTTACCAAATCATCTTAACATATATTTTCGAATCATAATGGTATTTTTCTTTGTGATAGAAATTTTTAAAGCTAAGAATAGTAGCTTTCCATAATTTTCAATTTCATGAGTAAACGAATTAGAAGTGATAAATACAAAGGGTACTAGAAAAGTTTTGCAATACAGTTTTGTTTATTTAATTTTTTCAAAGTAATTTCCTCTACACTCAATACACCTCTCCATCCTCCGAAACCAATCTTTAAACCGGTTCTGCCAAGTTTCACTAGGGAGTAAAGCACTCTCGTTGTCCCAAGCCCGCAGAAGGTCACTGGAAAACCGCCACCCTTTTAGCTTCATTTTCACATGCGGGAACAGTGCAAAGTCGCAGGGAGCAAGATCTGGACTGTAAGGAGGGTGCTCGAGAAGTTTCAATCCTGTCGTGGTCAAATATTCGGTGCAGGCTGAATATCGTTGTGCGATTTGGACAAACATGACCTAGTGCAAGAGTCATTTCTTCGAAGCACTGGTCTATGTTTAAACCACGCACGAAACTATAATGCAAAACTGGCCTTATCTCATTTCGTGACCACGATGCCATCGCAAGCACTTTACACTCTCACGGCTAATGATTAACCGAGTCCATCAACATGGCGCAGTTTTTGGACTTTGTGTTACAAAGTAACAGTATGTAAATATAGTGAAAATATGCGAGATAAACTAGAAATTATCATTAAAAGTTGTAGACGCTATCATAAGTAATATTATAAATAATGTAAACTGATCAAAATTGCATTAAAATTAGTTTTAGTAAGGGGTGAATCATTTGGAGGTACTTTTTTCATAAATAAAAACTTCAATTTTATCGGGTTTATCTTTATTATCATACAAAAGAACCATTCTTGATATTTATTTTTCATAAATTATTTCCTTCAAATGTTGGCCGTAACTGCGTCTATTCTGAAGTTCCAATTTTCGATAACGCTCTCGAGCATTTCAAGTGGTATTTGGCGAATAACGCGAGTAATGTTGGCTTGCAATTGCTCAATGGTAGCCAGCTTATCCATGTAGACTTGGACTACGTAGTCCCAAAAGAAACTCTAAAGATGTGATATCACATGAAGTAGGCCGACATTGCACAGGTTCATTACATGAAATTAAATGTTCACCAAATTGTTTTTACAATAAATTCATTCTTTCACGGGCTGTGTGACAAGTAGCGCCGCCTTGTTAGTACCAAATGTCATCGAGATCACGGGTTTCAATTTCAGGCAGCAGATAGTCCGTTATCATAGCGCGATAACGGGAGTCATTCACGATTACGTTGTGACTGTCTTCTTTTTTTGAAGAAATATGGATCGACGATTCCACTTGCCCATAAACCACACCAAACGGTGGTTTTGTCTGGATGTAATGGCCCTAATTACGGCAATTGTGCTTATTGACATAGCCATTAAGTCAGAAATGGGTCTCAACGCTGAACAAAATTTTGGTCGAAAACGGTGGATCTTCTTAAAGCTTTTCAAGAGCCCAAAGACTGAAACGATGACGATTCGAAAGGTTAGTCGTTTTCAATTCTTGAACGAGTTGAATCTTGTATGTATATTTTCTTCAATACATGCAGGATGTGGTCTATCTGGACACGTTTTATCCAATAATGAAAGTTGCTCTAAGCGCACAAAATACATTTCCTCACGAAACGCTGATTTTCGTAATATAGCTGGAAAATTTGTAGACGCTATGCCAGGCTGAGTCTTTCTATAATAAAATATCACACAGTACTTAACTAAAATAGTGCGAAAGTTTGACGCGACTCACGCTTTATCTGCCAAAAAATCGCTATTGAAAAAAGTGTATCATAATGAATCACCCACTATAATTAACATTTGAATTGATTTTGAGATAAAAATCTAGTTTAAAGTGTAATGTTTGAATGAAAGTCTGAAACAGGTACGCTGAAAATTCCTAAGCCAGATATTGAATCATTATCATCCAGCACTTTTCAAGGTCTTGCGCTGATAGAAATAAATGCAACTAATAAGCGTTATTCCGCCAACAAAACGGCATCTGATGATTATCTAAACGGAAGATAAGAAAATATGAAGAAAACTATTGCTGCTTTAGATTCACATACTTCCAACAACAATCCTTAATGTGATGTGTGCGAAAACTACTTCCATGGTAGATACATAATTTCAGGAAAAAAACCTTTATTTTTTTAAGAGTAAATGTGACAAACTTATGAAAACTTAAGTGTATATAATCTAGGTAATACATGAAATGAATAAAAAATCGATGGAGATTTCGTTTTTAGCTAATTACAAAATTTTCCAAGAAGAAAAAGCACATGCAATTGTGTGTGATATATCTAATTAGCATGGTTAAAGAAATGATAGATGACAAGTCTGCAAAAAAATAACCAAAAGATTTCCTTTCACCCAAGCCTCTTCAAGTTCACGCAACTGAAGTCGAAATTTGCAAAAGCTATATTGGAAAAACTTTCTAAAGCTGTTTCACATTCACAAGTCGCAAGCTACTGTACTAGCAGCCATTACATGATCCATAAGGAAGCACTTGTCACTAAGAAGTTGTCTCGTGAGTTACAATATTCTCGATAAAGTGATTGACATAATAAATTTTATAAAAGCTCACATGTTGGAAAATAAATTTTAAAAAATTAATCTAGAAGCATTTTCTTATAATAAAATCAAAAACAATTTTTTTAATAAAAATGATAAGACGATAAGAAAATGTATCAGATAAACATTAATATTTTAAATTTACAAAATAATTTTGCAATCCGAATGCGCTCTTCAATCGTAAAGTAATTCATGTTTATTGAAATTGACAACACCTTTAAACAAACTAAAAGGTACTGAATGATGGTTATGACAGTCGATAAAGTATATATTATATCGCCCATGATCCGCTTGTTAATAAACGACTGATATATGAGTAATAAATTTTAGATAACAAAGTTTCTTCGTTGTGTTGCACAACTTAAACGCAGTAGTGTGGTAGACATATTGACTAAACGCGTATGTCATATTTTACACAGGTATGTTTAAGCTAAGTGCTACTAATCACACATCATAGCAGGCTTTCCCGAAATAAATCCAAAATATTTTCATCAGCGAGTAAAGAAACGATTATAATTTTTTGAAGATAATTTTCATAGACTATTCAACAAAGGATCAAATCATATTACCTCGCTCTACTACAAAAGAAAGTAATTTCTGAAAAACGGCCTAGAATAATCCCTAAAAGAGTTATCATTCATCACGACAACATATTTTCTCACACCAATCAGAGATTTCGAGTTGTACCTCACTAAATCTAGTCCCTATTCCCTAAATTCAAACTCTTCCTTGTTGGGAAGAAGTTTCTGTCGAACGAAGAACTTATTGCAGTAACGGAGAATTATTTTTAGCATGATGTGCAAAATCCTTACAAAAATAACATATTGACGTTGAATATGTAGTGGAATATATTGAAAAAAATAATAAAAACCTGAATGCTGATGGGTGCCGCGTTCGCTCACACTCGAGCAAAAATAGTGTCGCGAAGATGCTTTAATTGAGTGATTAGCGAAGTTTCACAGCAACAAAGCAGAATTTTTGCGCCGTTTCATAACCGTGGATGAAGCATGGGTCCATCATTTCATACCCGAGACAAAAGAACAATAAAAACAATGGACTCAAAAGGGAGAACAGGCTCCAAAGAAGGCGAAGACCGTTTCGTCTGCAGGCAAGGTCATGGCATCGGTTTTCTGGGATGCGTGTGGAATAGTTTTCATTGACTATCTTGAAAAAGGAAAAACTATCAACGGCGAGTATTATGCAAACTTATTGCAACGTTTGAGCGAAGAAATCAAGCAAAAACAGCCGCATTTGGTTCAGAGGAAAGTGTTGTTTCATCAAGACAATGAACCAGCTCACAAATCCGTTATTGCAATGGCCAAAATTAATTAATTAAAGTTTGAATTGCTACCTCATACATCCTATTTGCCAGATTTAGTCCCCTCGGATTATTTTCTGTTCCCAAACTTGAAAAACTGGCTCAGTGGTCAAAGATTTTCTAACGATGAAGAACTGATGTCGGCAGTTAATAGTTATTTTGAGGAGCAAGGCAGTTCTTATTATAAAAAGGGTATCCACCTTATTGAATATCGCTGGGAAAAGTGTGTAGAGCTGAAAGGAGATTATGTTGAAAAATAAATATACTTCTTTCCAAAATTTTCGTATTTTCTTTGTTGGGTCGGATACTTCTGGGACCATCCTCATACTTTGCAGAAATTTTCGAAAAATTTACTATCCTCTGGTGAGATTGAAGCTCACGATCTTGTGTTTTCTGGATATGTGTGTGTTGATCACTTGACTACAGAGTAAACTTTTCAGGAAAATTTTTGCAATGTATATGTATGTAAAAAGTAGACATTAAAATTTTTCAGTTTCACGTCGTAAAAGAACGTAATTATATGCATGTGGAAAACCATTTCACTAACATACTTTGCATGCCATATATTTAAAAATTTATCCAAAAGCAGTTTGTGACTTAGGCAATCAATACCTTAGCAGCAGCTTGCTTCTAGATAATCAGAATCAAGTTTAAAGTACGTCATCCAATCTAAGATATAAAAATCGTATTCCTAACTCGTAGTTGCCACCGGAAGTAGCAACTCCCGAAATTACCGAAACCTATACTTCACAGCTTCCATTATACCTCTATTAGTAGTCAATATTCTTATTTGGAGAGAAATAAGCATTTTTTTTCATTTAATTGGAATTTATACAAAATTTCGTTCTTTTCCAATACTTTTAATTTGCAAGTGCAAAATACATCCGTTCTGTTTGTTCTTTGAAAATGATTAAAAAATTAATTCGTATTTATGATTTTTTTGTTACCACCTGTCTATAAAATATATATACTGTATATTTCCTCTAAAGTAATTTCCATAATTGTTCATCAGCCTTCGACACGTAAATAACGAAAAATAAATTACCATAAATATATAACAAATACTTAAAACAACGCCTACTTTCCATCATATGCACCATCGGACCTGATGATTATCATACGTTTCGAATTTTCGCTTAACGCGTTTTACTTCGGGCGTTATACGACTGCAATCGCAAAATATGTCGACAGAATCATTATTATTAACCAATCGTGATTAACGTGCCATCAACAACGAAAAAAAAAATATATAAAACTCATCGCAGTATGTCAAAGGAACGACAGGCGATAACCAATTGGAGACTGAACATTAATATACATCATCAACATTATCAACATCATATCGTCGTATAGTGTGTATAGGTGGAATACATCGAATGCGCGTGTATTAGTATATAATGTAATGAACATGTCAGGGACAGTGACGGGCCATTGTCACGCCGAGGGTGACTTATCTGTGGTGATGGAAAGCGTCGCATATCTAGTTCCATTTATCTCGACTATCGGTGTTTACAATCGTATTATCGAGAGGAGAGACCGTATCAGCATTCTCTGTGGATTTGTTCTGCGGTCCACGTTAAATAATGATGTATTAATAAATGCCCACCCTCCACTACACCTCATCGACGGAGAACAGAGACGAACGGACAAGATGAAAATTTGTTTTTAGGCTCTGTGTGTTGCTACTACTGTTACAGTTCGGCTCTCTGGGGAAATTGATAGGACCGCAGTTTCTCAAGAGAATTCGCAATATGTTGCGGCTTAAACTGTTCCCGATGCTCACTAAATCTGTATTTTATTAACTTATTAACTGTGAATAATGCCATTAGTTTGATAATACTATTACAACAGATAATTTTAAAAGATGCTCACGTGATGATATACTGAGATTATTTTCTTTTTAAGAGAGATAATGACACTATTATTTTATTCATTTATATATTTAACTTTACGTATTTATTATCAATTTTGTTTATATTTTATTTATTTAATTATTTACTTTATATTTTATTTATAAATCGTTGACTTGTCATACAATCGTTTTAATAACCAATAAACCAATAATTGATTATTATTGATTCTTTTAATTTACAAAATGAAATACAGATGTGCATGTCATAGCATTACTTTTGTTATTTAATTAAAAGAAAAAAGCCACTGAAAGTCATCGTTGGTAGTGAAACTTACAGTGAGCATGCTCAAACTATAAAAACAAGTGAGGCGTGGTTTCGATAATTCACAAGTGGTGATTTCGATGTGGTTCGTTCAGGTAGACTGAAAAAGTTTGAAGATACGAAACTGCAGGAGTTATTGGATGAACACCCAAACTCAAACTCAAAAACAATTGGCAGAAGCGTTAAATGTGGGCCAAGGAACGATTAGCCACCGATTACGAGCAATGGGAAAAATCCAAAGGATGGGAAAATGGGTGCCATATTAATTGAATGACAGGCAAATGGAAAATCGAAAAATCGTCTGTAAAAGGCTGCTTCAAAGGTGTGATCGGAAGTCATTTCGAATAGTAACGGGTGATGAAAAATGGATTTATTTCTAAAACCCAAAGCGCAAAAAATCATGATTATCACCTGGCGAAGCTGGCCCATCGACTCCAAGATCAAATCGTTTTGGTCGCAAAACAATGCTCTGTATTTGGTGGGACCAAAGTAGCGTAGTGTATTACGAATTGTTGAAACCTGGTGAAACAGTTAGTACTGGTCGCTACGGACAACAAATTATCAATTTAAACCACGCATTGATAGAAAAACGTCCAGAATGAGCCCGAAGACACGGTAAAGTGATTTTACAGCACGATAAAGTGCCGTCTCATACAGCGAAAACGATCAAGGAAGTATTCAACGTCCTTGGATAGGACATAATATCGCACCCACCGTACTCTCCAGACCTTGCCCCATCCGACTATCACCTTTTCACATCCATAGGACACGCGCTTGGAGAGCAGCACTTCACCAATTTCGAAGAAGTTAGAAAATCGTTCGATGAATGGTTTTGCTCAAAGGACAGACAATTTTTTTGGGATGGCATCCATAAATTCCCTGACAAACGGGCAAGATGTGTAGAATCAAATGGCCAATACTTTGAATAAATAAAATTTTTTTGCGAAAAAATTGGTAATGACTTTCCGGTACACTTGATACTTTTAAAAGAAATAAAAGACATTTTACAAAATGTGCAAATTACATCGTTTTTGAAAATATGTCTGATTTTTCAAGGGAATAAGTATTATGATAATGACCACGAGACGGTATTAATAAGTACTTAGCCCACTAGATAAAACATTACAATATTTCAAAATAAAATTTTATTTATCCGTTATTATGTCAAGTACACAAAGCCTTAAAAATAAATATATCTAGCTATGATTCGATGAAATAGCATTTGAAGCATAACTGAGACAAAATAAAAAGAATTTCAAATCGTACATACTTTGCGCTTTGCACGTGTTCAAAAAGATGGTTACTGCGCATCCTTACTGTGCATATACCCGTAACATAAATACAGATTTTAAAGACGTAATTTCTGTCACTCTGATAGCTTAGTGGATAAGTGTGTGCCTGGAGAAAAAAATTTAATTATAATTTAATTGTACTGTTTAATTGTATATTGTATATTTAACAAGAGTTTGTTTGTAGATATAATATTGGATAAATAATAAAATTCTGAAGAAGGTAATATATATTGTCGAAACGTGAATAAATGAAATAATTTCTCAAACAACACTGCCGCAAAAAAAACAACAAAAATTATATTATTATATATAATATCTCCCCGGCGAGAAGAACTATTTCAATCTCAGTCTATCCATATAGTTTTCATATATGTATTTTCAGACATCGTCTTCAATTCCCGGCGTTCTTTATTGTCCAACAGATCGATATCCAATGAAATTCCATACATTTTCAATCAGTATATCAAGTAAATGGGCCATCCAGAAAAGCACAGATATGTTATATGGCAAAAACACTTGAGATCTTGCAACGAAAATGTATTAACGTGATCCAACTTAGAACTATAAATACACGTACTCCCAAAATAACATAAATAACTCAAAAATTAGTTACGAAATCTTGACAAAAAATAATTTTATTTATTCGAAATATTCTCCTTTGCATGTTCAAGAAGCGCATATAGTATGGGTGTGCAACTTAATTCGGTTACTTTTCAATGGAGGTCTTTAGTTGTTATATATAGTTGAGTATGACAGCTGGTTTTTTTTTGTTGGAAAGGTTTGACATCTGTCAACCATATTTAGTTACATTGTTTTGAATTTTGTTCAACATTATTTTTTAGCTCATTGAAAATGTAATTTGTGTTAAATAAACATTTGCGGGAAGTTTTAATTTTCTGCTTTAATTGGAAGAAAAGTGCAGCTGAAGCTCAACGATTGCTTGCAGAAATGTATGGTGAATCTGCTCCAACAAAAAAAATCATGTTGTGAATGGTATCAACGCTTTAAAAGCGGTGATTTCAGCGTTGAAGACAGACAGCGTTCAGGTCAACCAAAAAAGTTTGAAGACGAGGAACTGGAGACATTACTGGATAAAGATTCATGGCAAACGCAAGAAGAACTTACAAAAACGTTGGGAGTAACTCACCAAGCCATTTCAAAATGTTTAAAAGCATTGGAATTCATCCAAAAGCAAGGAAATTGTGTACCACGCGAATCGAAACCAAGAGACGATTTTGCATGTCGCAAATGCTGCTTGAACGCCATAAAAAGAAGTCGTTTTTGCATAGAATCATTACTGGTGATGAAAAATGGATTCATTACGGTAATCCAAAACGAAAAAAATCTTATGTAAAGCCTGGCCAGCCATCAACATCAACGGCGAAGCCAAATATTCATGGTGCCAAGGTAATGCTGTCTATTTGGTGAGATTCGACTGGTGCTATCCATTATGAGCTGTTAAAACCTGGTAATTCTATTACGGACGAGCTGTACAGACAACAATTAATTCATTTGAAGAGAGCAATCGCCGAAAAACGACCAGACATGAGTCTATAATATTCCATCATGACAACGCTCGGCCTCATGTTGCAAGACCAGTTAAAAACTATTTGGAAAACAGAGGCTGGGAAGTTTTGCCTCACCCGCCTTATAGCCCAGACATTGTCCCTTCTGACTACTATTTATTTTGATCGATGCAGAATGCCCTTATTGGAATACGCTTCACTTCAGTTGAAAGAATCAAAAATTGGCTTAGTTCGTTCTTAGCTCAAAGGATGAACGGTTCTTTTGGGAAGGAATCCATCAATTGCCCGAAAGATAGGGAAAAGTTGTAGCTTTCGATGGACAATACTTTGAATAATATGTTCATTCATTTTGATTATAAAATAAAGGCATTTTTTACAAAAAAAGTAACCGAATTAAGTTGCACTCCCATTAACTTTGTTCAGGTCACCAATTATAATCAGTAGATCATTGAAAGTCTTCGCATGATGCTAAACGGTTTCCATTCATCGCCAAATATGAATACGGAGGATATGACAGCAAAACAATTAGATCTTTGGTAAAAAATATGTGACAATAGTCGAATGATAAAAATGTGCAGCAACTTCCGACTGCCTGATCCTCTATGTTTGAAGCAAACACGAGGATAATACTTACCGAAAAATTGAATACACCAGGGCAGCCTCAATATATCAGAAAAGAAGTCCTGTTTCTGATATGTTGTTGAAAGTTGTCTCACCTGTTCGAGTTTCGCAAACAAAAAGTAAACAACTGCTGGCGCCTGCGCAATTCGTATCATTTGTTTCTCGGTTCATTTTTTAAAAGGCGATTACCTGGGATAGATAATATTAATCGTCGGCAATAGTATATCCAGATAGACGTGTCTTTTATATTAAAATGCCTTACTGTTTGCCCGAAGAAATATTATTTACTTTTAAAGATTTTTATGATGGGAACTCAACGGAAAGAACTAGGGATTTATTTGCTGTAAATTATCCAAAAAGACCCATTCCTGTCTCAGTGCAAATACGATTCGCAGTTCAGTCCGATATTTGGAAATAACATTTACTTTAGTATATAGAAAATCTGAAAATGTCTGATCAAAATCTCAACGGATTTAGAAATACAAACTTATACTTTGGTAGAATCAAATCCTACTATGTCATCTTGACAAATTTGGTAACAAAGTTGACAACAGGGCTACAACAATCAACAAATTTTAAAAAAATAAATACCTGCCTTACAAGACATCAGCGATACAAGAAGCTATTATTTCTATAAACATCATAAATTACATATTTCTTTAATTAAGACATACTTAGAACTTCATATCTATGTCATCACGAGAACACGAGGTGCAGCATAATATAACCCCGCATTTTACAATCTACCAGCTACTTCGAATATGTCTATCTTCTTATTAAAACTTTTTACTCTTTGTATATATATATATATATATATATATATATATACGAGGGTGGTCTAAAAAGTGTCCGACCTCAACGTGAAGATGGCAGCACTAATCAATAAAAGCTAAAGCTAGGGAATGTAGTTGTGTATCTATTGTTAAGTACTTACCAAAGTAACAGCCACTTTGGACCCACAGTTGTTATTTGACAGTCGTTTGAGTGAGTCGATGTGAGTATTTTGTCAAAATGAAAAAATCGAGTATCGAGCTGTCATTAAATATTTGTTTTTGAAAGGCAATACGCCTACGCAAATCAAAGATGAGTTGAACTCTGTGTACGGGGACTCTGCACCATCATTTACCACAGTGAAATTTTGGGCAGCAGAATTTAAACGTGGCCGTAAGAGCTTGGGAGACGATGAACGTTCGGGACATCCAAAAACTGCTGATAATAACATCGCTAAAGTTCACCAATTGGTGCTAGACGGCCGTCGAATTAAAATGAGAGAGATAGCAAAGGCTATGAATATGTCCAAAGAACGTGTCTGTCATATGTTAATCAAGATTTAGGCATGAGAAAGAAGGCTGCGCGTTGGGTGCCGCGTTTGCTAACGTTAGACGAAAAACGTGTTCGAATGAACATTTCCAACGCTCTGTTGGCGCAGTTTAGGTATAATAATTCCGAGTTTTGGCGCTGATTAATTACTATAGATAAAACTTGGAATCACCATTATACACCCGAAACAAAAATACAGTCAAAACAGTGGACTGCAAACGGGGAACCAGCTCCAAAAAAAAGCAAAAACTGTTTTTACTGCTGGGAAAGTGATGGCGACTGTTTTTTGGGATAGTCATGAAATTATCTTAATCGATTATCTTCAAAAAGGATATTACAGGAGCATACTACGCATCATTACTTGACAAGCTGAAGGCAGAAATTGTGGAAAAACGGCCAAATTTGCAGAAAAAATAACTCCTGTTTCACCAAGACAACGCGACGTCTCACACTTCAGCGGTTGCCATGGCGAAAATCAATAAATTACGATTTGAACTGCTTGACCATCCGCCTTACTCACCAGATCTAGCCTCGAGCGACTTCTTTTTGTTTAAAAACGCCGAATATTATTTGGACCTGTTAAAGATATGGGAGCATCGCTGGAAGAAATGTGTAGACTTACAAGGAGACTATGTAGAAAAATAAATATAAATTTTAAGAAAAAATGTCCTGTATCTTTGTTAGGACGGAAAGTTTTCAGACCACCCTCGTATATACATATAGATATAGATTCAAAAATCCAAATTTTTACCTTCGAATTATTGTAAACTTATTTACATATTAATAGTCCTAAAAATTTCAATTAATTTTTCCTGAATTTAGTAAATCCTGAAAAAAACATATTTCTTTAATTTAGGATACATATATATGTACCACAATAATGTTACTATTCGTGAGTGTGCTCTGTAACTCAAGATATATTCAGAATCTTTTGGGTCAGTAACGTCTGGACTCGAAGCGCAACCGGTTCAAGTATCCGTGAAATCGGTAAGAATAGGAGTGATTTAAATGCAACAGCCGGAAACGACTTTTGAATAACATCAAGAAATGCAAAGAAGAAAAAAAGAAGCTTTCGTACGTGCTACGATAAATGTGACATCTTTACCCTTGTCGTGAATACATTGAACAGCAGTGCGACGTTAAAAAATAGCAATAATCTTTGTACATTTTTCTTTAAAACGACGTTACTAGTATTGCATAATAATTGATTTTTGTAAAACTATGAACATATCGATTCCTAAAATTCAGGTTTTCTTTTATAATATTGTACTTTCACATCTTCGAATCATTCTTATTCAATTTATAATTTCTTTAAGCAAGAATATCATTTGGAAGTAATTCATTTACTATATCTTATAACGGAGTAACTCTTTAAGTAAGAAAATTAACAATGGTAAATATAATAAAATTTATAATAAGTTGTAAGTGTGTATTCTAATTATTTTAGCATATACAGTTGAATATACAGCTTATTTAAGTACTAAATGGACCAACTCAGCATGGTTTAATGATGAGACAATCTACATTTACAAATTCAAACTGTTCCAGGCAATATGTGTCCGACACTCCTGATAATCAGGGCCAAATTGCTACAGTACATATACACGGACCTTCACTAAGTTTTAAACTAAATCGATCATCGTATATTGTTATAGAAACTTCATGCATATGGTTTTTCAACATCATTGGTATATTAGTATAGTAATATTATGATCGTACCTACTTAGGGGGAGAGCAATATGCAAACTATCTTCATATGAGATCAAAAACCTCTTAATTACTCTTCGAATTTACTAAGGGCACCAAATTTTAGTCAATTATTGCTCCTAGATTAGATTTGTTAGATTATTTAAGGCATCTATAACGCTTATTCCACTGAGACCTTTGCAAATCTATTGTGATACTCATGTCGCTTCGGAATCTTTGTTTCTTTGCATACACCTGTTGAAGTTAGTTTTAATTAAGTCCTTTTGAGCCTCTATGTAATCTCGGTCCTGCTTCACCAGCTTTTGCATTGTAACCTTATACATTCCAAATCACTAAGCGACATAGATCTACCTGTCGGACATCGAATCAGTTTCCTCTATGGTCAATCCGCCTTCTTGGCTTGTTTTTCCCATGGTCTCTTCTTGCAGTCTAGAAACCTCTCACACCTTCTTTTCTTTATTTTATTTTTGGTTTTGCTCTTTTTTATTATGCTGTTTCTACAACTAGCAAGGGAAATAACAGTCTGCTCGATCAGAGCCCCGCTTGATCGAATAAGACTAAATACAAGGATGTTGCGTCTATTATCATCTGAAAAACGTTAACTACCGCACTCCTCTACGTCCACGCAATTTTTAACACATTAGAACGCACCTTAGTTTAGATTTAACTCGAGTCTATGGAGTACTTGTTTCTGTACACAAAGACTAACACCACATCTTATCATCAGTTACAATGGTTTTTGCCTTTTCGAGCTTATCTTCTAAAGTGCAATACCAGATTTGGTACAATTTTTGGATGAACTTAGCTTCAGAAAACCAATTTTTTTCTTCGAATTGTAAGTGCCATAAATATTTCAAATTTGGTTTCTATATTAATGAAGGTTTTCTCGAAACTTTCATAAAATCACGGACTTCCTCGACATTTTCTTCAGTCATCCTTTAGCGTGAATGTTTACCATCCATATCCTCGATGCCTTCTCTGGGTCGTCGATGCCATTCAAACACTCGGAATTGTGATAAACAATTATCACCATAAATGATTTACTTTTACCACTTTTGACTTAGAGCTAAATCATGATTCATTCTTTATTAATTTTTGAACCAAGATATGGAAGCTACTGTGATCTAAATGAGTTGTATATTGGTTTCTGATGAAATGACATAAAATGCTCACATATTGTTTAGGGAGGCTGACATTTCATAAATCAATTTTCCACCAACAGATAACCTCACCAATTTCGTTAAAATAGAGACATTCCAGTTATTTTCAGGCATAGGGTGTATACCACTGTGATTCCATTTGTAGCTAAGCCATTTATTTATGCCCGGAATTTCCAAATGACTTGCGCAAATTTCATGCTGGGCCAAGTTACTAGTTTTATTCCTTGTTTACCTTTTTTGAAATGAGTGTACAATTTATACACATTTGAATATTTTGAATCTATTCAAATAATGTTTTAGACGCTGCTCGATCTTTATATTTCCTCTTCCAATTTATCCACAATACAAATATGAATCATTTAGAAACTTAACTCCTTTGCAAAATAAGCCTCTCTAGCCAGTTTCTGACACAGATCTTCAACGGAAAAATACCATTACAGTTCTGATAATTCTTTAATCGAGAAACGATTTAATTAACAACTTTAATTTTCATTTCATAGAGTTCAAGGTTGATGAAATCTGCGATTGAAGAAAAAACAACTACACGATCGTGTTTAGTTTCTTAGACTACCTTAGTTTCTTCAGATCGATATGGTTATAAATTTATTCCCTGTAGCCCGATTTCTATTTAATTTCCGCGCTGTTATCCAATTTAGTTCCTAAAGATTTACGACCAGTGAACCGGCTTCGACCTTACAGACTTACAACCTGCGATCCAATCAATCTTCAGAGATTTACAACCCATAATTTAAAGGTACTTTAAAATTCAGCACAATATTATACATCAATCAAATTTTACCATAGTTGGAAAGAAATGAAGCTCCCTTCTATGTCAAAGAATAAATAATAAGCAATCTAATGTCGAGCATATAAAATAATATTAATTAAATAATATTACCCGTATGTTAAAGAACAATCGTCATAAGAAAGGTTTTATCCCACTTGGCTAGTCTATGGCATGACGAGAGAAGTAGGAGCTCTAAAGGCAGGAGCACAATAAATAGCTTTTGATAGTTTTTTATGAAAATTTACATTTTCTGCTATTCAACCATTATTATTAATTGTCGAAGATTAATTAAAAATTTTCTGTAATTTTGCATTGACTAGGACTCGAACCTATATCTACCGTTATGTAGGCACTTGCTTTAACCAATTAAACCCTCAAGCAGTACAGGTAGCTCAACTTGAGGAATTTCTTAATATATCATAAATTACATTACGAAGCAAGTTTACGAAGTTTACAATTACATATATGGTATGATATATAAGTATATAATGCAGAGAAACGTTTCCTACTATTCCATCGTTATTATTAATTGCAGAAAATTAGTTATATTTTTATATAAACAAGTTATTTGTTACTTTTCTAATTCGCCTCTTTCATGACATTTTTTACAAAAACAATAGCAAATTTAAAATTTGACTTTGTCAATTGTGTGTTAAATATTTTATGCTTGAAATTAGAGAAATTGTTGAGAACACCGTAAATAATTTACTTCTCATTAAATCTCGTATCAGTTATGAAAAGCAGTTTATGACATTTGAAGAATGGTGCAAGTTGTAATGGCACTATTCTAAATACAGCGTGTTTCGAAAAGAATATGCGTATTGCAAAGTATTATTTTGTCCAAAATATCGGTCGCTGCGCCTCGGCTCGGCTATTGGAGAAACGAATACAAAGTCTAGTTTATTTAATAGTCGCTAGATGTCAGTTGTCTTCTGTTTTTTTTGGTGACCGTCATATGTTTAAAATGGCTACTCCGCAGCAGAAATCATTTTGTGTTCTTGAGTTTGCGAAGTGCGATTTCGTGATTATAGTGCAAAGACGTTTCAGTTTGATCTACCAAATTCATTCTCCGAATGGGTGGGACAGTCGCAGATGTTTCTGAAGAAAATGTTGCACGAATTCAAACTGCTTTCCAACGTAATCCTTCAAAATCAGCTCGTCGTGCCAGTCGGAAGTTACAACTGGCTAAAACAACAATTTGGTGTATTTTGAAACGTCACTTGGTTATGAAGCCGTACAAGTTACAGTTGTTACAAGCTCTGCGTCCTAATGACAAACGGGAACGTGTGTAATGTAACATCTGTAATCTGAACTTGAGAGGTTCGTAAACATGTGTGTCAAGTTTCATATTCGTATGTCTTAAAGTTTAATAAATACAGGCATTCGAAATACGTATATTCTTTTTGAAACAGCCTGTATATCAGTTACTACATGAACGATTTATTTTGATTATTACTAGATGTATTGATCGACCACATTTGCATTTGACAGTTCCACTTCACATTTTTAACGCTTAGAATTGATATGAATTCTAATTGACCACTCTTGAAAAAATAAATTGCACTAGACTCAATGCGTTTATAATCTATAAAAGCCCCGGTTTCGATGCTTTGATTCGTAGCAGCAAATAAGATAAATATTATTTTGTTATAGAAGAAGCTATACCTTTTTAAATTCAAAAGTTGTTTTTTTTCACAACACATTTTGTTGGTTTATAATACCGTCAAAATACTAGTTCATAATAAAGTTATGAAGTTTCCAATGTGCACGGACATCTACTCCATGAAAACAACTAGTAAATTCTTGTAGAGAAAAACCATTAACATATTTTTTAAATTCATAAAGATATAAAATTAATGCTTCCGACTGGAGTCGCGTTAGATTTTTGGACGGAGCACGCGGACAAAGCAATAAATATTACAATAAAGTTTTTCAGCGGCCCCGTACTTTATACAGCCATATATCTTTCCGAATATTCAGTATCTCGCTCTTATTTTCAATTTAATTCCGTATTCTTTCGTACGAAGTTGGTATAGCTCCGGACTTGGAACTGCTCCAACTGTACACCGCTCCCTCTACGCGAAAAGCCGAGTAGAGTCACGTTTAATATCAGCGCTCGTAGGTAATATTTTGTGGCCATTTCTATATAAAGTTGCCTCGTAAATTGCGAAGATTTTACGTGAATTTTAAGCGCTTCTCCTTCCGGTATTTTATTTCATATATCTAGCGTTTTCTATAACTACCAGTCACATAAATACCCCAGCTCACCTTTTCATAAACTTAATAAGTTAAAGAATTTAATACAAGGTTTTGTACGAAGTCGCTACTGTGTATGGAAGTAAATATCTAGCAAAAGAATTTAAAATAATAAAGAAAAATTTTATATTGCAGTTTTTTGATTTTGTTAATAGAATGAAAACGACTGCATGAGCGATTATTTTCTTTAACATGATATATGTACTTTTACTTACATAAAGGGTTTTCCAATAAGGACTTGACAACTTTTTTTCAAAATAAAATGCAGACCATTTGAGATATTTCAAAAACTTTATTATCGAAGTATAGTTATTATTGAAGTACAATCAAAACATTTATGAATGGAACTCGACTTCGTTCATATGGCCACCGCGAGCACGTTTGCAGCGGTCGATTCGTTGGACCCAATTTTCGATGACTCGGCCACACAATTCGGCCGAAACGGTTGCTATTTCGCGTTCAATGTTGGCTCTGAGCTCTTCCAACGTTGTCGGCTTGTTGGCATAGACCAATGACTTGACGTAGCCCAAAGAAAAAAGTCTAGAGGCGTTAAATCGCACGAACGAGGCGGCCAATCGACTGGTCCATTTCTTGAGATAACACGCTCATCAAACTTACTCTTCAATAAATCGATTGTAACCTGTACTGTGTGGCTTGTGGTACCGTCCTGCTGAAACCACATGTTGTCCAAGTCCATATCTTCCAATTCGGGCCAAAAATAATCGGTAATCATGCGCGATAACGATTACCATTCACAGTAACGTGACGGTCATTATCGTCGACGAAAAAATATGGCCCTATGACGCCGCCGGCATGCAAACCGCACCAAACAGTTATTTTTTGTGGATGACGTGGTGTTTCATGAAGCACATGTGGATTTTCACCCGACCAATAACGCATATTTTGCTTATTGACGAACTCATTGAGCCAAAAATGAGCTTCGTCACTGAAAATGATTTTGCGATGAAATTGATCATCTTGGCGCATCTTTTCCAGAGCCCAATCGGAGAACGTACGTCGCTTCAAATGGTCCATCGGCTTCAATTCTTGAGTCAGCTTGATCTTGTATGGGTGTAAATCAAGATCCTTACGCAAAATTCGCCATAAAGTGGTCTGGGCGATGCCCAACTCTTGAGAACGCCGTAGAATTGACTGATTTGGATCATTTGCTACGGACGTTTCAACGGCAGCGATATTTTCGACACTTCGACCAACCCGTTGTCTCACTGGCACGGCAACATCACACAACGAATATGTAGACTCAAATTTTTGCACTAAACTTGTTACTGCCTGTCTACTAGGGCGAGAATTACGACCGAAAATCGGAGTTAACGCTCTTAAAGTAGCGGTCACCGACTCCCAATTTCTGTAGTAAATTTTTATAATTTGCAGACGTTGTTCGTTCGTGTACTTTACCATGATGAAAATGTTAATTTTACTGAATCAATTGACAGTGACAGTTCGATGATTAGTGAAAGGGTACGTTCACAAATTAAATTAAAAGTTGTCATGTCCCTATTGGAAAACCCTTTACTAGTGCTAAAAAAACCGCGAACTTCCACCCAGACAACAAATATTAAAGGACTTTTAGTATTTTATATTTTCACCTATTATTTACAATTTATATTTAGTTCATTAACTTCACGCATGTACATACACTTGCTTAAGTTTATTTCGTTCATATATTACACATATTTTCATTTAAATTACATGTATATATTTAAAACGTCACATATAATGTTCCTCGTTCAAATTTGGTGCAAGTGCAACTTCCAATCGCTAAAATAATTTTTCCTCGCTAGCGTCGCAGTATATCCACACAATACGTGCTAGCGAATAATCCCACTTAGACAAGGGGCCTGAAGCTGAAGCAATTAATGCAATGCACATAAGGTATAGAATACTGACGTATTAAGTACGACGGGAGACTATGAGCCGAGGTTCATGCTCTAAAAGTCTTAAGCTGATAAGATACATAATTTGGGATCAAGCAGAACGATTCTAGCTCAAGTAAAATGTATGTGTGTGTTATAAATACGTACAGATTGTTTGTTGACGAGCAAGTAAATAGGAGATACAAAATTCACTTGTTCGACTATTAGTTCAACTACTGCGCTTACCTCACTACATCAGCAGCGATCGCCTCGAGCATTAGATAGTAAGCTCTCATTCAGTATACTTTGGTTTGCGTAAAGGCACAATTGACTTTGATAAGAATGACTTATTTTACGATCAAAAGGCTCATTCAAATTGTAAAAATATTTTATAAAAACAATTCTGCTCGATATATTCGTAGTAGTCTATTTGCAGAAACTTTTCTTAGTATCCCGGTATCAGTACAGTTCAGCGTACTGTTAAAACGTTCTAAAACAACTGGTTACATAAAAGCATGCTTACTAATCTTATCAACGCCTCATTCCATCTGAAGTATGTACCTCAATTATAGAAAGTGGCTGAACTCATCATGATTCTAAAACCCGGCAAACCTACCCACGAAGCATCATCATGTCAGCTAATATTCCTGTTACCGATTATTTCAAAATTATTTGAGAAACTTTTGTTAAAAAGATTAAAACCTATTATCGAAGAAAAACATCTCATTTCGGGTCATCAATTTAGTTTCTGGAATTGTCATTCTACGATTGAACAGATTGATCGAATTACTAACATAATTGAAAAATCATTAGAAGAAAAGAAAGTTTGCGCAACAATACTTTCGGATGCCGCTCAAGCATTCGATAAAGTTTTGCACGAAGGATTGATTCCCAAGCTTAAATGACTTCTCCCTGTCCAGTATTCAAAAATTCTTGAATCATATATGTCAGAAAGGTGTTTCCGGATTAAGCAAGAAGGCGCGTACTCTGATCTAAAGAAAATCCAAGCAGGAGTGCCACAGTGCAATGTATTTAGACCAATCCTATATCTCCTATACACCAGTGACTTGCCAACATCCGAACGGCGGATAAAACTTAATGAGACGAAGTCTGTGCATGTTGACTTTACCAATAAAAGAATTGAGCACAAGTCAGTTTATATTCACCAACAAGTTATTCCATATGAAAATACAGCAAGACTCTAGATGCCAGGCTTAGATGGAAGCCCCATGTAAAGAAAAAACAAGAAGAACTGAAGCTAAAATATAGAATGATGTATTGATTAATGGGTTGGTATTCAACCTTATCAGTCTACGACAAGCTCCTGCTTTATCAACAATTCCTTAAACCAGTTTGGACTTATGGTATTCAACTCTGAGGTTGTGCCAGTAAAAGCAATAGAAATATTATCCAAAGATTCTAGAACAAAGTACTTCGTGGTATTGTCGATGCACCCTTGTACATACGCAATGACAATTTACAAAAGGATTTGGATGTACAAACTGTCGATCGCATCATCAAAAAGTATGCTCAAAGTCATGAACAACGACTTCATCGGCACGTAAATTCCGAAGTCCTTCAGCTCCTGGATAATGCAGATATAAAAAGAAGACGTAAAAGAATTAAACCATTTGAGTTGCTTTAATGAGTGCAAAAGCAAAGTGTGGAAGTGTACACGTTAACTTGCGGTGTCCTAAATTATAAAAACATTTTGGACTCCGATGAGTATACCTTAGTTTATTTATCTTTTCTTTTATTAGTAAATTATGTTAGGCAAAAATTGCTCATTGACCAGATTGTAATGAAAAGAAACCCCACACAGGGTTTGTTAAAAATTTTACCACCTCAAGAAAACAATGGTGCAAATCAGTTAGACATTCCACATGTTCGTGCATTATCGGAGTTTCAACCGTCACTATCATTGGCATCGCCAATAAAAGTTTTCTTTCACCACAACAATTACTCTTCTCACAGCAAACTAGTTATTCGCGAAAAATAGTATCACTTGATGTTTCAGGTTGTACCACGTCCAGCCTATTTTCTAAATCTAGGAAAAAAAAACCTTCACGTATTCCGTAAATTTAAACTTTCCTTGCTGGAAAGAAAGATCGGTCTAATGAAGAACATGTTACAGCAACGAAACAGGATTTCGAGGATGTTCAAAAATATTGTTCTAAAAATGACATACACTGCTCAAAACAATTAGAGGATATTTGGAAAATTGGTAATAGAATAAATAAAGAACGTAGCACGTCGCAAATATTTTTATATTTAAATACAACATTTTTAAATAAGAAACCGAACGCATTGATACGTTTGAATTTGTTTGTGCATATTATAAAACTGCTAAGGCAATAGAGTGAATAAATATAATTAAATGAATATACAATTATAAAGTCTCATAATTGTATATTATCTATAAGAAGTTTTATTGATAAGATGACGAAAAATCTATTGTTAATAATGCGTTTGATCTCCACGAACGGCAATAAAGGTTTGCCATCTCATTGGCATTCATTGAATCATGACATTAAAAGAATCCTTATGGAATATTATTCCATTCTCCTATTAGAGCAGTTTGAAGTTCTTAAATTTTACGCGGTGGCATATTTCTTGCTACAACACGTCTTCCTACAGCATCCCAAGCATATTTGATGGGATTACCATCAGGAAAATTTGCTGACAACTCCATTCTATTGATTCCTGATTGTTCAATCCAGTTGTTCACGAAATTTCCTCAAAGTGGACGAGCATTACCATCCATTAAAATGAACCTTTCACCCATAGCGCCAGCGTACCGATGAACAATGACTCTCAAAATTTTATCCAGATGTCTCTGAGCAGCCAAGTTGCCATTCTGTATCACATAAAGGTCTATATCCCTTCTGCGCTTATCCCAGCCCATACCATTACACTCCCACCTTCATAGTGCGGCCTTTCTCGAATAAATTATAGCTGATTACGTATTCCAGGTTCACGTCAAATTAAAACAAGCCTATTATCTGGATTTAAGGCGAATCTGAATTCGTCACAAAACAATAGTTGTGCTCAGTCATTGTGACTCCAATTTCTATGCTGCTCAATCCATATTCTTCGCGATCGTTTATGAAGAGCAATTAGTAGAACACATACTAGGGGTATTCGAGCATACATGCCAACGTTATGAAGACGATTTCTTATTGTTTGACTAGATACTACTCTTCTCGTAGCAGTAGCAAGCTCACTACTAAGCTGCGTTGTGTTATGAGTGCGCTTTCTACGTGCAAATACTGTTAGGTATCGATCATCTGTTGGTGTTGTAGATACTGAGCGTCCTTGTCCTCGTCTTCTCTGAACATCTCCAGTTTCTAAAAACCGACTCCACAAACGCGAAATCACACTTTGGATAACTGCAAAAACGGTCTCCGTCCACCTTCCAATTGACCTATAGCTCTCCATGCATGAGTCAAATCGCGTTGCCTTTCCATTATTACCCGTAATTACAGTTAAAAAATGAGCTACGATACAGAAAATGGTAAAATCTAACTGTAGTTGACATCGCTCGCATACGCGCTTTTATACCTTCCAGCAGCACCGAAGCTCTGTACAAGTTGAAACCTATCAATGCATTCTGTTTCTTGTTTAAAAGCGTTATAGTTGCAATATAAAAATATTTGCATATCTTATATTATTTATTTATTAATTTTATTATTATTCTTTAAAATATCCCCTAATTGTTTTGAGCAGTGTAGTAGCACTTCACTATCGTTGGTCTAAGTGAATTGAAGTTAAGGGGAGAAATACAATATATTAAAAAATAACAAAAATGCCCTAAAATTCATTCCAGACAAATGACTCACAAATTGTTACGTGTCAATATAATTGGATGTCTCCTTGGAAAATATTTGTAGACTTATATTATTATCATTATTTATAAGAACTTGTGCAGAAACGAACTTTAGCAAAAATTACCAATCGTCCGTGCTGAACATTTCTCGTAACTATGTGCATTGAGACATGCAGCAATTACATATTCACACTCCCAACATAAGAATTTATTTCTATATAATTCCCCCTGATGAGGACAATAAATATTAAATAAGATACACGTACAATTCTTATTCATAGGTATCATGCGGTTCGTACTGCAAAATCCAATTCGCAATCGAAAAAAAAAATAGGAGAAATATTATTAGTCTTAACTAATGAGTGAAAACGCACCTATGGGTTCCATAATGTAGTGTTTGTGTTCATGTTCACTTCTGCTACTCTGCACCCGACACAATGATTGTTTAATCGATTCCAATACAGTCGGCTTGCTCTTAAAGAACGTCGCTACTGTCCCTTGCCGTTCTGAAAGCGCTTTCAACGATCAAAACGTCCGGGGATTCCCCTAGTATTCACGTAACAATCGTCGAAAATAGAGATCCTATTTATGTACATGTGTGTGTGGAACAGGAAAAGAGAAGAAAACCATTTGTCATTGTAAGGTGTGTGTAAATATTTCGATGTACTTAAGGTACGATTGTCATCGACTATTATTAGGAACGATTTAAGCAGAAACATGTACATACGCACATTTGTTTTCTGAAGTAACTAGTTTTTAGACAGGGGGTTATAAGTGTTTTGTTTGTTAACTTTTATTTATATTTCACACACATTATACAAGCCACAAGTGCATGTTAATTTCAATTTAATTTACATAGATACTTCTGTTATTGGCCTATAGAAAATGGAAATGCTTTTTTTCTAACATAGTTGTACACTTCGAGATTTTAATTTAAATACAGTTATAGAAACCCACAATCATGATTTCTCTCGAAAAATTAGTTTTGTAAATAATTCGTCTCGAAAAGAATCTAATAAATTTGTCAAACTTTAAAAAACATCAGCGTTTAGTCAAGCATATAATTGCTAAAATATATACTTAAATAATTCAAAAAAATTAAATAGAAAATGAAGGAAAAGAAATAATACATATTAACATAGGAGTTCCGCAAGGGGGAATTGTAGGACCTCTTGTACCTGTATTTTACAAAATGATATATAATAGTTTGGAAAGAAATACACATTTACATATTTGAACGAAATAGTAAACTCCTATTATATGTATACTTAACAAAAATGCTGCTAAATACTTATAAGGAAATGATTACATCGAAGAAAAGCAAGTGCAGAAAAATCAAAATTGCATTTTAGAAGAGAAGTTGAAGCAGAAGAACTAAATCAGTAAAATTGAAAACCTGCAAATACTCGAATATACAAAGTATGGCAATTAAATAACGCGACTGTGCTCCTTCCATCGCCCATCCGCATCGAGCGAGGCCTAATTGGAATGTCATTGACCTAGATACTTCCCCAGCAACAAGACGTAGTTTCGTATCTCTGTATGCCTTAGTTTACTTTCGATTGAATTGTAGAGTACACTGAGTACTCGTAGAATTAAAAAAATCACCAACAGAATGTTAAAGAAGGTGATAATGCTATGTCACGTGGGCGAGTTTCTGAATAGTACAAACGATTTTCTCAAGGTCGGGAAGAGGTCGAAGATGATGAACGTCCTGGTCGACCTGTGACTGTAAGAAATGAAGGGAACATTCAAAAAATTAATGAAATTGCACGGAAAGAACGACGTATGAGCATTCGGATTATTGACGGTATGGTAAACATTAACACAGAAACAGTAAGACACATTTTGCATGGTGAATTAAACATGACAAAAGTTTGTGCAAAAATGGCGCCGAGAAACCTCACTCAGTAACAAAAAGACAATCGAATGAACATTTGCGGCATCTCTTTCCGATATATGAGTTTGCTTTCTTTAAAAGACTACAGTATTACGCAGAATTCACAATACGACGATCATGTAGGAAATAGACCTGTAATATGTTTCGAAAATCACTGATTCAAGAATATTTGCAGCTGAAGATCGACTTAGTTTTCGATTTGACGGGCACAAACTGTTTCTTCTTTCATCATTCCATATTGTCCCGGTTGGATTCTGTGGTATAATGGTGCACAAAACTTTTATCGTAAGTAATAATACGATTCAAAGAAGCATCACTTTCAACCTAGTAGCCTAAATAAAGGTGTTGGCTTACCTCTAATCATTCTAGTTTCTAATTTTTGGAAGAAAGGCAAAGCACCCAACCTGCAAACACTTTCCAAAGCCAGAAATCATTAGTAATAATTGTTTAAGTCATAGATTTCATCATTTCATATTGGCTCGATTGGATTCTGTGGTATAATGATGCACAAAAGTTTTATCGCAAGTAATAATATGATTCAAAGAAGCATCCCTTCAACCTAATAGCCTAAATAAAGGTGTTGGCTTACCTCTAATCATTCCGATTTCTAATTTTTGGAAGAAAGGCAAAGCGCCCAACCTGCAAACACTTTCCGAAGCCAAAAATCGTTAGTAATAATTGTTTAAGACATAGATTATTTCAACCTAAAAAGCAATTTTAGCAGTGGTTATTTGGCGGTTGTCCTCGACCCTAGTAACCTCTTCCAGTCATTCTAAAATTTTTGGCCATTCGCAGACATACGTCTTCTGAAGGATGTTACCCCTAAACTGTGCCGGAAGTCTTATGAAGTATATGCAGATTATTAACCATATTTGGCAAAGACAACAGACCAAGGAAGAGATTTCATAAAATAAAAATTGAAAAGTTTCCTTAAAAAGAGAGTTCGTTACTTTAGTACGTTACATAATGAGAAAATTGAGAATATCAAAGAATGAGAGGGAAAGTTCTTTCCTTCTTCTTCTTCTTTAAACACACGCAGACATAGATAATATCTTGGCAATCGGACGGCCAACATAATTTTCTGACGTTTTGTTTTTCTAATTAATTCTCCAACTTTTAAATTTCATTTTTGGTATGGTTTCATCTTTTATTAGTTTCACTTAGTTTCTTATTTAATGTTTATTCTCCTTCTTGAGTTCCTTCAGTTTCTTCCTAAATTCGCTATTTTCTCTCCTCATCCCTTTTACTCTCGCCATAATGCCTGTAACACGTCTTTTATATTGTATTCCTCTTCACTTTTCTCTTCGTCTTTATCATTATAGTCCTTTGTTTCGTCCATCCATTAACTTTTTGCTTATTTTAGAAGAGAACGTGAAGTTTTTGCCCCTGCCCCCTTTCTCCACTTTCTGTATCTATTACTCAAAGTACTTTCTTTCAGACCACGAAAAGAAAAATCGATCTACCTCAATGGCTCAGAGATCAAAATTCTTACTGTCTGTGGATTCCAATCAGTTTCTCTCACTCTGGGAACACAACTATTTATTTCCATCGTGACCTTGTTGCCCTCGCAGCGTTGACCTAATACAGTGAAACCCGCTTATTGGAATACTCATTGTCCGCCAAAATTATTCCTATATGCGGATTATTCCATTATCCGTTTTTAACTTATTTTTTCTTATTACTAGTAATTTAAGTATGTATATACATACATACTTCGTATTCTTTATATCTGCGATTTTATAACTATAAAATTGACTTCAGTATGATACTGTAAATTTATGTTGCGATTTTCATAAAATGTATTTAAGAATACATACAAAAGAAATAAAACACATTTCAGCGTAATACATATTTTTTAATTGATACTATTTTTTTTATTTCAAACTCTACACATTCTTAACAAAATAATCTATAATTTTATTTTGTTTTCTTTCTTTACACAAAATATCAGTGATTTGGTTATCTAATGCATAGAAATGTGCAAAATTACAATCAGTTTTTGATTCTAAAAAACGACGTATAGTATCACATGCTAATTTCGCTTCTTGAGATGATGGCGCGGTTGATGGACTATCCTTTGAATATGTATTTTCACCCACAATTTTTTTGGAAGAAATTTGGGAACGACTTTTCCATCTGGTAAACCACCCATTTATTGCTTGAAAATTTACACTACTCAGATTTTGTGCAATCTATTCGGCTTTTTCCTTCAAAATGTGTCCGCTAAGTGGAACTTTACGCGCTCTTTTTTCCATAAACCAATGATTTAAAGTATTTTCTACGTCAGCATTCTTCCCGTTGTGCCTTCCTTTTTGAGTAGATTTAAAATTATCACTCCAATAACTTAAAATACTGTCTTTTCTTTTTAACAATTTACTCACTTGTGCTTGAGACACACCAAATTTCTTGGCAACATCCGATTGACAGCAAGTTGTTTCTTCTAAAAACTCAAGCAATTTTACTTTTTCCTTCAGAGCAAGGTCTTTTCTTTTCAAGTTTGTCGAAGAAGCCATTTTTCACTCACTTTCATCCACTTTCGATTGCAATGTCAAATAACAAACTGACCAGAAATATAGAAATTTCCTGCTTTTAAAACCTCAGAATTAACCATTATCTAAATACTGTTTAAAATCACTTAGATACAAGATTTTATTGCAATACATATTTATCCGAAGATTATCTGTAATTATGTACATAATAGCTTTCTAAAAGTAAAGTAAACATTCATAGTAACTTTTGGTTTACACCCACCTTCAGTTAAGCAAGTAGAGAAATTTATTCTTTTATGAAGACAAAATCGCATTAATGTTCTTAGAAAAGCCATTCCTTTACCCAATATATTCTATTAAAAGATATTCTTATAACCGAATAATTTTGTCAATAGTTAAAGGGAAATGGTTTTGTTCTTGAGATTTTAATTCCTTTAACCTATATATTTTATTAAGAGGGTTTCCAATAAACGGGTTTCACTGTATACAATGTACTATAGATTGTACATTAAGACTTAAGCCTCGTTCATTCCTAATGAGCTTTTATTATTTGATTGCTTATTATATAAATACAGTTACAATTATCAATACAGTTCTAACTTATAAACAATTTTGCATTTTATTTTCATCTTGTTTTTTAAAGAAACCAGAAAAATAAATTTCAATATGATCGTCTAACTTCTTGAGTTGTCGTACAGAATATTATAAGTTGGGGAAATAGTACGGGGAAGAAGAAACAACGGTTTGGTAGGAGAAACAACGCCAGGAAAAAAAAAGAAGAGCAATCGTAAGCGGTGGTGCTGTGCTAGAGACCGGATAAAAGTTTTCGGTTTATGGGAATCCCGTACGCTGTTCCTTCACGTCGGATTCATCTTCTGGAAGAGCGATCATCGGTTCGCGTTTCTCAAATCTACAATAACCGGTAGTAGGAGTGGCGGCAAGGACGGGGTCCGACCGCCGACTCTAGCTCCTGCCGTTGGTTGTTACGTTTCACGAATATAAATTCTTAACATACCTTTACCGTCTGTTTTCACAAATAGAAATTAAAAATTATTTCCAGTGTATGGACAGTGGATTGCAATCGCTCAGGGAGTTCGCTTTTTTATAGAATGTAATAACAAAATCTATATATTACTGTAGAATTGGCTTCCTTAATATTTATTTCTATTGAATTAAACATGAAAAATTAAATTATTATAATAAATTTATTGAAATAATTTAGCAAAAGGCTCTAATCGTGCGACTATGTAAAAATCAATTTTCGTCTGAGTTATTTTTGTTTGTTATTAAAGAGGTATCTCGTTTATAATAGAAAAAGAAATTCATGTTTAAGAAAGTAAATCGTAGGCAACTAAAGAAGCAATTAAACAAACAGATAACATTTAAAGATTTAATATGAAGTTGGTTCAAATACGAAGAAGCCTTTGTGTATTGCACCAGTATATCTTCAGTGAAAGTGCTTAGCATAGTTCGATATACTCTTTTCACATACCTAAATTTCAGATCAATTGTTACCAGCATGAGTGAAGCAGAAGAGTATCATAACCAAAACACAACGTATTAATAAATTTTGGTCTAATGAACCTGTTAAAGCAAGTGAAATTTTCTGTCGATTAGATAATAGTTGCCTCTCGTTGTCCAAGCACCAGTCGAACAGTTTCAACGCATTCATACTCTCATCTATGAAATTTCTCGGTACCTTTTGGGCCCATATTATATGGAGGAAGATAGGTTTTCGAACCGTACTCCAGCCTTCAAGTATGTAGAGGGATTTGAAAAACGGACATTGTCCAGAAAAGCCAAAACTCGACTGTAGGTGGGCAAAATGTCTCATGACGATTTGTCGGAATTCCAAAGTTATACTGCTTATTAGTTTTCTTCGTGAACAAAACTCATTCGATGTCGGCCACTACTGCGAAGTCTTAAAAATGCGAAAGCAGCACATCTACGAAGAATTTGAATTCGCAATGTGTTGTTGCTTCAAAGTAATACCGAGCCGTATGTTATTGCATACACAACAAGATCAGGCAAACTTTCACATGCAAATTCTAGAATATCCATCTTACAGATTTATTGCCTAGAGCACTAAAAGACAGGAAGACAAAAAAGACAGAAAGACAAAAGCTTGAAAGCATTGGTACAAGTGGAAAAATTCGTATCTAATAGTAATAGTATTATTATATACGCTGTTATTAAAACTCTTCCATTTCACTGGCAAAAATATGTAGAACATCCCAAGGAACAATTTTTAAATTTCGCGGAAGTTTTGAGTTGGTAGTAGTAAAAATAAAGGTTAGCTATGATTTCAATTCATTCAAGAAATTAGGAAATAACATGTTTTTAATGCGTACGGTTTTCGTTTTAATTTTGATTTTGAAATATACATCTTAATTATTAATATTCATGCTGTAATAAAATAAAATATAATTTTAGATGTAGTTATTTTTTCCTTGGGCAACTTAAAACACCCGCGAAATTTAGAAATTGTTCCTTGGGATATAGGAACATGTATCGAAATAAGCATTTCTGATGTTATTTATATTTACGCAGTTTAATAGTAAAAATATATAAGATAACCTGGATACCTCCAAACGGTAAAAGCAAAAGCAAATAGACTATACGCAACAGAAAGGATATATTTTAAATTCATTGTCGATTGTAGAAGTTTCAGAAGAGTCGACGACGCAAACTGCAATCACATACTAATCCTAGTTAAACAGAGATCACCAGCGCTGAGAAAAGTCAGAAAGTACAGGCAACAACTCAATATTGAAAAACTGTCAAAAAGGAATGAGGTAGAAAAACTCTAAAGAGAAATGGAATCAAGACTAGTGGATAAAAAGGAGATACTCAAATAATAGGAAAAGAATGGACAAAAATTTAAGAGGAGGTAGTGGAAACAGCGGGTCTTTACTTAGGAAAACCAGAACAGAATGGAAAACAAACTGATTTGATAAAGAATATAAGAGTGCCTTTAATGATATATATATATAAATAGCAGAGAGTCGAAAAGAAATTTCGAACATAAAGGAAAAATCTATTTAGAATTGATGGAAGAATACTATATGAATGAAAGAATTAAAAATCTTTGTCAAGAAGTTAAAAAATCAAGACAATATAGCGTCGCGAATGAATTATTGTAGAAATGAACTTCTACTCCTGAGAGAATCAACGAAAAATTAAATAGATGGACAAGATACTTCAATTACAAGTTAAACGAAGAAAAAATATATATACACAAGCATAAAAAACCATAGAACTAATAGATTATTCCAACAAAAGGAAATAAAAAAACCATCACAGGAAAAAGCATAAGAAATTATGAAAAGGTGTAAAGCTAATAAAAAAAGCAGAGGCAAATGGAATTACATACTAAAACTTAAAGTATGAGGTTGGGAATGTGCAAAAAAAGTGTATAACTTCATACGGAATGTGTGGAATGATGAAAATATGCAAAACAGATGAAGACACGCATCTAATCTTCAAAAAGGGAGCAGCAATAATTTAAAATATATAAAGATAAAATGGTAAGAGAATACCAGGGAGGATTTAGACCTAAAAGTTGACCAAATATTCCTACTAAAATTGATACAAAATAACAGTTATAAGCAAAATCTAGGACTCAATTAGTATAATTGTTTCAAACAGGCATACGACTCAGTCTGCAGAGAAAAAATGTACGAAGCGCTTATAAAATGTGAATGCGAAAAAAAAAGAAATCCATTGAAAAAGACACTCAAGATGTAAGTAATAAGATGATGCCAGCGTTTCGGACCAATTTACATTGGATAAAAAATTAATAAAGAGCAACCCTCTTTCAACAAATTTGTCCAATCTGGCACTGGCAGTAATAAAGAAAAATAACATTCAAACTACAGGTTCTATTTATTTAAAAAAAAGCACAATGCGGATACATATACCCATATGCTTTTAACACGATCAAAAGAAAAACTCAAAAGGGTTTTCAAGACATTTGCGAAGGAAGCAAAAAAATTGGGTTTGAAAAGAAATTAGAAAAATATATATAAATTCGTGTAAAAGTAAGTCAAAAACAAAAATACAAAATTTAGAATATAATTTTGAAATCAAATTGAATATCTAAGAGCGACAATAACAACAATAAACCTAAATGAGATAGACAGGTGAATCCTGAGAGAAAACAGAACGTTAGGGTTATTATCAAATATATTAAGGACAAAGAATTCGGGAAGAATAGTCAAGATAAGAGCATACGAAACAATTACAGAATTAGTTGTCCTGTATGCAAGTGAAACTTACATACTATCTGGAGGTGTTAAGACAACAGAGGGTACGAGGACAAGACGTACAAATAAAGAGACAATAAACGTGTACAAAAAAAAACAAAAATAATATAAAAAGTTAGGACTCAAAGAACCAAATAATTAAAGCACATTGTTCAAATGCCAGAGAAGAGGATCTTAAAAAAGGTGGGGCTGTATGAGAGAAAATATGGAAAGAGGAGAAGAAGACGCCCAACAAAAAATGACTTCAAGGGGTTACAAGGGATGGGGAGTGAAAGAATTGAAAAAAATTAAAGAAAATAATAGAGAAAATAGAAGCCAAAAGCCTCCAAGATCTGTGGCGCTGTTTTATATACATTTAAATATAAGAATTTCATTTTGATAACAATATTTTATCGTAGGTGTTTCATTTTGTGTTATCTTTTCAAAATATCCACCTACAAATATTTCAACCCTTTAATGTATATAATATCTTTGAGAAAAAATAATTCTAAAAGTACATGAATATATATGTATGTATGTGTTAAGCGTTGCTCCTTTTAGAAACTTATTTCAGAGTGACCAATAGATATTACATTGTATATAAGTAGTTTAATATTATAAATGGTAAGCAGTTCATAATGCTACAGATTTCGTGTTACTCTCTAAAGTAACCCTCCATCACCTACTTCGATGTTATATATTTTGACAGTTTTATTATGCACTTTTAAAATTCTAGAATCTTTCCCACCCATACATCAATCATCGTATTTCTCTCCCTAAAAAAGTAATTAAAATTCTACAACATTGAATGTCAAATCAATAGGGGAATCATGGAAAAATGTGCAAAAAGTCAAAATGCAGTCAAATCGTTTCCCCTGTCTTATAAATGCGCTATTCGAATGACAAAAGGGGAGCGCGGGAATTAAGAATTCTACCTTTTCGAGTGAAAAAGAAAAACGCTCAAGAAGAAGTCAGCGGGCCCGTCGAACAATGGTTACCAATAAAAAATAGGGTGGACTCTCTTAAATTATCGACACACACACATACATTTATAGTTGTACAAAGGAGAAGAGATGAAAGAAAAGTCGAATTGAGTCGATAATGAAATGCAAGGTGAACGAAAATCGCGTTCGAATAGCGATCTTTCTCAACAGCGGGACAAGGGGCGTTTTCGCTCACGACAGGATGTCGCTGATTAAGGCCTCCGTTACAATAATTGCATATTTGGTTCACACGGAACTGCCGGTTACTCCCAAAGCATTCTACGCGTCTTTAGTGTACAAGTTTAGGGGTGCGTCGCTATTCACCAAGTATATTATTAAGTCCATGGACCCGTCTATTAACTACACACGTTACTTTCAATTCATATCTGTTTTGTTAGCATTTTAATAGAATTATTCAGAAATTAGGAAATTATGCCTAAAGTAAATCTATGAAAGTCACACATATTCATTTTCTTAAAATTCAAACTTTTATTCTTCTACTCAGACGAGTTGACAGGCTTAGTTTTTCTTCTTGATATTACAATCTTTACGTACTTAAACAATTTCACTAATTTTAATGTGCACAATCTTCATTAAGAGTTATACTATCAAACGTATCAAACGTTTTTTTATCTAACCAAGCTTAAGATCACATAATAAAAAGTTCGTTTCAACGTAAGCAAGCATTTTTAATCACTAAATATTAGTAATCTTTTCGAAAATACTATTTTTTAATGAACTGTAAAGATGTAATATTATCTATATTAGTGACCGCGTTACATTTTTAAAAAATGCATTATGCTATGGAAAAATAGGTAAATATCCCGAAAAATGGAAAAGCAAAATATAAACGTAAATATTTTTCCATTCTTAGGAACATAGTAGAGCCAAAAAGAATAAAATTAAGTTAAATTTTCCGCCAATTTGTAATTTAGACAAGCTAGTAAAACAGATGAGAAGTCATGGACGTCTCAATAAATATTTCTAGATGGGCAATAAAAGCTGTATTCTTTTTATCACACGATTGTCTTACTTTATAGATTCATTGAAATAAATCTAAAGTAAGACTTGATAAGAATTTTTATTTTTAAAGAAAACGACTTTTTTTATCTTTAAAATCATATTAAATCTAATTTTGGAACGATAGAAAGGATATAGTGGGTTTACTTAACGAGTTGTTTGGTGATTAAGGATTACAGAAAATTATATTTCCTGAATATTTTTCATCAATAAAAACATAAAATAAAACAAATGTACACAGTATGTCGCAGAGAAAACGGAACTTTTTTAAAATAGCAAGTCTTAGCGGCACCATCTGTTAAAAAACATGCGTCAGTAAGGTAGATCTTTCACCAATGTTATGTCAATATATCATAACATTTGCAGCATTAGAAACATTAGAAACAGAGAAATTGCGCATAAAGTAATAGTGTGCATTTGGCATTGGTCGAAAAATTAATTTTGAACAAAAGTAAGTATCAAGTTCTGTTTTAAACTCTGTAAATCGTTTACTGAAACGTTTAATTTGATTAAACAAGTGTATGGTGATACGTGTTTACCACGTACGAGTGTGTATGAGTGGTATAAACGATATAAAGACGGTCCTACGGACATAAAAGACGACGAACATTTTGGTGCAAAAAAAACTGTGGTTACGGAAAGTAACATCGAACCTGTGTGTGAATTTATTAGAAATGAGCCGAAATCCTCATTGCGATACGTGGGAATGGAATTAAATATTTCCAAAGATTCAATTCATAGCATTTTGACACAACATTTGGAACTGAGAAAGATTTATGCAAAGTTTGTATCACACAAGCTAACTGATCGAAAATTACATCGAATTCAACATTGTACAGACTTGACTCAAAAAAGGACGAAAACTACAGGTACTCTATTGCATCTGGCGATGAGATGTGGTGTTTTCAATATGATCCGGAGACCAAGCGTCAAAGCTCTGAATGGAAGCATCGAAGCGAAGAAAGACCGAAAAAAAGTCGTTTGGAGAAGTCAAAAGTGAAGACAATATTGACTTGTTTTTATGATTCGAAGGGCATAGTGCACAAAGAGTTTGTACCGGCTAATCAAACAGTCAGTGCTGTATATTATCTTGGTGTTATGAAGCATCTTTTGGAGCGTATTCGTCGTATATGCCCTCAATATCATTGAAATGGTAGCTGGCGTTTATTACATGATAATGCACTCATTGTGCGATGCTTACCACTGATTTTCTAACTACAAATGGCATTTTAACCATCTACCATTCACCTTATTCACAGGATTTGGCCCTCTGTGGTTTCTATCTATTCTCCAAACTACATTTGCCGACGAAAGGTCAGCGTTATGCCGACGTTGAAGCCATTAAAAAGGCATCGACAGCGATCTTGAATGGCATCTCTAAAGATGAACTTAAAAATTCATTCGACATGTTAATTGTCCGTGCAAAACACTACTTTGAATAAAATAAATGAATTTTACCAAAATAGTAAGCTTTTGTTTTTATTTTAAAAAAGTTCGGTTTTCTCTGCGACAGACTACGTATATATATTATACCGCATGTTTGATTGTATTTTTGAAAACAACGTGTGACATAAGTTAATAAATATTGAAAATCATATTATTATTATATTTGGTGCAACAAAATGGTGCATAAATTTATAATTATTCACCTAACATATATCAATATTGCATTTTGGCACGCCAACGTATGGAAAAATGAGATTCATATAATAAAGTAAAGTATATATGTATATATATGTGTGTGTATATAAACCTAACGTTTTACCTTAGCCTCAAACTAAAAAAGATATGAATTATATACAGAATAAATCGAAAATTATCAAAAAACTTTGTGTCACCACTATTTCCAAACATTTAGTTTTAAAACAAGTATACTAAAATGTTAACAATTTCTCTAACAAATACAATAGGATAAACTGATTACGCGTTTTACAATAAAAGACTAAGAAATTGCTTTGCATCAAAGAACCGTCATCAAGCTAAAGTTGGATACATAAGAAATACGGATATTATGAATAATTGCACGATTATTGCATCGTTTATACGGAACTATGCAGAAAGCTTACTTCTACAGTCTACATGACGCCCAATTTATCATCGCGACGACAACGTGTTTTGTAAAATTCTATAGACCACATAAGGGTTAATAAACCAGACACAAACAAGAACCCAAACAGATCGAGAAAATCCTGCGGTGCAGAGATTCAGTTGCGACAATGTAAAAAACGTCATTCAGGGGTAAGACTGGAAATTTTCCCACTCGGTCGGTTCATTTGCTTCCAGGCATTGCCGTCTAATTAGTCTCATCTAAATGAATGTAGACATTTAGGGTTTAAAATATTCTCACGGATATGCCGTTAAATATGAATAAATATGAATTTATGAAATGTAAATTATTGCATTCTGTTTAATTCAAATTTTATGGAAAAAGCTATTTCAATTATGGAAAGTTAAATAGGAGCTTTCATTTTAGAAAATTGTTATTATTAATCCATTAAAATGCTATAAATTTCGTCCCGTAACCCTAATAATGAAGATGTTATAAATTGGAAGACAAAACAAAAATAAAAAGACACCTTTTATAGCAATCTTATCGACAAATTGAAATAAAATTGAATTAAAACAGTATATGTATTACATACATACATCTTTCAAAATCTTTTAAATTTTTGGTTACGCGGGCAGGCTAAAAAGGTGGTGAAATGACGGATAGATGACGCAGTTTCAAGCTGTTGTTGTGATGCGTCAGCAAGTTCTTTCCCTAAAATTTCAGATCGCTAGATTTATTAATTTAATTGTGAGAGATGAGATAGACAGTGCTGAAATTCACGCTATCGTTAAGTATGTCTTGAAAGGCTTATCTGCAGCAAATATTCATTCGTGGTTTGAAAATGTCTAAGATAGCGGAGGCTGTAAACATACATTTTAAATGAAGAACTGGTCATGAAAAAATTGTCCACAATGTGGATGCTGTGACAGATTAGTTTTGAACAAAAATTTTTGCGAAATTAAATTTCTCGGGAGTGTTTTCAATGAAACAAGGTACGTTTTATGCGCCGATTTATCACTGCTTATAGAAACCGTAGTTCATTTGTAAAAATTATTTTACCGAAATGTTTTATTTTAAGGTTACAATAACTCAATTTATGGACACTATAGTTAGTTGAAGTAATCGGACAAAGATAAATAACACCCCTTACCATATCAATGTTTGTATTCGTATACATATTTCGACAACTAAATTGCCATCATTAGCAGATTATCACAGATTGCCGCACCCGAATTCGTAGTTAAACACACAGAATAACACAAATAAAAACTAAATTAAAACAGTAAATATATTACAAACATCTTTTAAAATCTTTTATATTTTTAGTTACGCGGGCAGGCTAAAAAGTTAGTGAAATGATGGATAGATGACGCAGTTTCAGGCTATTTTTGTGATGCGTCAGCAAGTTATTCCCCTAAAATTTCAAATCGCCAGATTTATTAATTTAATTGTGACGACTATTTAGTTAGGAACGTCTCGAAGATTTTAATGAGATAGAGAGTGCTGAAATTCGCGTTGTCGTTGAATATGTCTTGAAAGGCTTATCTGTAGCAAATACTCATTAAAACACCGTGATTTGAAAATATCTAAGATAGCGGAGGCTGCAAACATCTCTAAAAAACACGCGACATACATTTTAAATGAAGAACTGGTCATGAAAAAATTGTCCACGATTTGGATGCCGTGACTGATTAGTTTTGAACAAAAATTATTGCGAAAGTAAATTTCTCAGGAGTGTTTTCAAAAAAACAAGGTATGTTTTATGCGCCGATTTATCACTGCTCATAGAAACCGTAGTTCATTTGTAAAAATTATTTTACCGAAATGTTTTATTTTAAGGTTACAATAGCTCAATTTATGGACACTATAGTTAGTTGAAGTAAAAGATAAGTAAAACCCATATCAATGTTTGTATTCGTATACATATTTCGACAACTAAATTGCCATCATTAGCAGATTATCACAGATTGCCGCACCTGAATTCGTAGTTAAACACACAGAATATCACAGTAGAGGTGTGTTTGGTTGTTAGCGAGGGAAAGTTGTACGGAGCTATTCTGTACAAGTTTTATCGCAGATCCAGATGCGAGACTATGGTTAGTGATGGCAACTTAGTTGTCGAAATACGTATACAGAATATGCACATTGATGTGGTAAGGGGTTTTATTTACCGTTTTTTTAAATTAAACAAAATAGCTCAAATCATAATTTCCCAAGTCAATTTCTGTCTGCAAATGTTCTGAACTCCACAAATTTTAAGGATTAAAGCTCAATTAGAAACATAACAGCAAACATAAAGTCAAGTCAATATGTTATTGGTACGTTCGTAATGGATGAAAAAAATTTAAATGAACAAATAAGGCATTCTCTTTCAAGTTGTTATGACGTATTTCGACAGTATTCCTCCATATTCAGTAATTCGTCTAATATCACTCTAATTTGATTTTGAGTGCTTTAAATTTTATAATCTTTTGGCAAAAATATTTTATTTCCCATATGAACTACTCAAAGGATATGAAGTCTGGGGGCTTTGTACATTACTCTCAAAATACTACGATAAGCGGATACCCCAAAACTAGATAGATTCATTTGAGGTGAATTTTTGGATTTAGTTATTACTACTCGTGAAGTAATGCATAAAGTGCATTACTTCATTCCCGAGTCAAAACGAACCAACATGCATGTGTCATGTCTCATCTTCGAAACCCGAAAATGAAGAAGCTATATTATATTGTAACAATATTAAGTTTACCGGAAAGTGCTGTCCGTTTTTTTAGAATAAAATAAAATAATAAATTTTTCATATCTTGAATAAACTTTATTGAATAATATAATTTCCATCATTATTTAAGATTTCTTGCCAGCGTGATGGTAGTTTGTATATCCCATTTTTAAAAAATCCCTTAACCCTAGAGGCGAAAAATTTAACCAGTGCTTGTCTGATATACGCCATTGTATTTTGTACGAATTCCAAGAAGGAAGAAATGCTACAGAAGCGTGTAGAAATTTGTTGAAAGTGTTGCGAAGTTACAATTTCTGATAGAGCATGCAGAAAATGGTTCGAAAAATTTCGAGTACGTGATTTCGATCTTTCTGATAAGCCACGCTCTGAGCGACCATCTTTGGTCGACGACGGTACTGTCAAGATCGTGTTAGAGCAAAATCCTTTTTTGACAGCATCGAAGATTGCAGAAAGGCTTGATTCAACCCAACAAACCATTTCGAACCATATTTGGAAACTGGGATTGGTGATGAAATATTCAAGATGGGTGCCACATGAGTTAAGTGAGAAGAATTTGAATGATCGACTCATCATACGTATATCGCTGCTTGCACGGATCATGATCGAACCCTTTTTGGACAGGGTAATTGGGGATGAAAAGTGGATTACCTATGAAACCATCGTAAGGAAAAAAGCATATTGTGAATCCGAAAAGCCTGCCCCTGAGTAAAAGAATATTGTGTATATGGTGGTATATGACCATAACATTTTGAGCTGTTGAAACCCAACGAAAAGCTAAATTCGGAGAGGTACTGTCAGTAATTGAATAATTTAAAAACAGCACTCAAAGGAGGCCGATAATGTTCTATAGGAAGGACACATCATATTACTTCACGATAGTGCCAGGCCACATACTTTTTTGAGGACTCATCAAAAACTTGCAGAGCTAAGCTGGGATCGCACCTACCATACTCCCTGGACCTAGCACCCTTAAATTATCATTTGTTTCTAACCCGGTAGAAGATAGCCAAGCATTGGTTAGATTTTTCGCCTCTAAAGATAAGGCATTTTTTTAAAATGGGATATACAAATTGCCATCACGCTGGCTAGAAGTCATAAATAATGATGGAAATTATACTGTTCAACAAACTTTATTCAAGGTATGAAAAATTTATTATTTTATTTTATTCTAAAAACAGACAGAATTTTCCGATAGACCTGATATTTAGTCGCCAAAATTCTAGTTAAACTTGAACACCTTTCATAATGTAAGAAAAAAATACACTCTTAGAAAAATATGAAACTTGACTTACATTATTTCTTCAGCTGTCAGACACAAAATCTATAAAAATTACGAATTATAAATTTCCATTTATTTTGCTATATCGTGTATTAAAAATAACCTATCTCTAACTGTAGGTATAATTAGTAAATCGCCACCGTAGACACTATAGAGATTCTAGACTCTAGAGCTATTTTCACGAGCAGCTCTTATCATTCCTCTCTCTCTCTCTCTCTCTCTCTCTTTGTCTCGCGGCAGGACATCGTCGCCGTGTTCAATGATTCGAGCGGACATATATTATTTTTGTTGCGGAGGGTGTAAATATGATGTCACAAAGCCATTTGTTAGCGCGGCTTCCTCTCGGTCTGTCTGCAGGAAAACCACGACCCGATATGTCGCTTCATATTTATTATCCAGTTTCCACACAGATTCCGTATATACTACATACACACATTTATGTATATACATATCTACACTGCCACAAATACATATATACTACGGAAATAGATAAATTATGTACTAGACTCATACTCCTAACAAATGCTTATACGCGGAGGAATGTATATTTTATATATTATATCGATTAATAAAAAACTATCATGTATACTTGCAACATATACACACGTGAAGTTTTTGCTTTTGATATATTATAAAAATATAATACCTGTTATCAGACTGACACTAAAATATAATTCAAATGCAATAGTCTTGTAAAGTTATAACTTGTTTATTTTCTTTGGTAGTTATTTTTATAGAATTTGGAATAATGAGGTTGGTATAAAACTATTGGCATAATAAATACCAAACAGTTATTATTTGTATTAATTTTTAAACCATACGATCTAAATAAACATCTATTGAGTCGTCAGAAAAGTCATGACCAGAACGGTTCATATTTATCGGCGCGGCAGGCTAGGATTCAATTTAGTAGGTGCGTAAGTACGTATGCGCCAACAAGTATATAACTGAGCATAGCGAACGGTCTTGGATAAGTCGCTGTAAATATTTAGTACGTACGTACGAACCTGGTGCGTAGACAAATGTGACCGCTCTAGTCATGATGTATTTTTTCTGTTTTTCATAGAAAAGTTCGATGAACTTTACAATACCGACAGGATAGGATCCGATATACTCTGCGTAAGTACGTATGTAAATGTTCAGTATGTACAGTAGGTACCACAAAAAGCTTCACGACGTATAGCAAAATATATCTGCCGAATTCATTTAGGATGGTCTTTACACCATGTAAAGAAAACATTGGCAGTACGAGCGTGTCTATGTTCTATCATAACATAATAAGGATTTGTATTCAAGTAAATATAGTAATGGGCGTAATATACGAATAATTCTTTTATTTGATTTTATTTATTCCTTATATATATATATAATAAATCAAATGAACATTAATAAAATACAGTAAACGATTCAATTAAAAAATTTAGATTTAAACAATTAGCTCTACACAAAAACATATATTTTATATATGTATACGTTATTCATTAAATCATATTATCAGAATAGTTTTCTTAGAAATTAATTCGAAATTCTATTTAATTATTAACGAACTTAATATTATATACCAAAATAAAACACAAACAAAATAGAAGGTTTAAACACCAAATCATCACAATACCTTAGGCTTTTAAATCAGTGGAATAATTTTGACAAAACTAATATAAATTTAATAAGTTTATCATCTTCATCAAGCATTCTAAACTGGCATTAACTTAAAACAGTAAGAAGTTATGTTGCCGAAACTTTTACTTAAAATATTAAGTCTCGGAATTAAAATTACATTAATTAATTACAAAATTAAATATTCTATAGAAAACAGTACGCAAAATGCTAATTCTTCGCTATTTTGCGCAGACAAGTAAATACATATATTTTTTTTAACACTGTCCAAACGGCAAGAGAGAGAATGCAGTTGTTGGTGCTTTTTGTTATCAGGTCGAAAATGTAAACAAACTCTTGCGCTATTTCAATTACATGTAACGCACACCACCGTTCATTTGTTTCTTTTCATGATGCACGCAAGAGTTCTTTCCAGTTTGATATCGTCACGGCTTGACTTAAATTAAACAAAAATTTAGATCGTAAATCTTTTTGAGATTACGACTTACTAGCCTAGTGCGCAGACAAATTTGACCGCTCTAGTCATGATCGTTCTGTTTCCATAGGGCAGTTATTGATACAAATTCGATGATACTGCGATGTCCTAAATTCACAAATCTCATTTTTTGTTACGAAACAGTCTATAAAGCACGTGATCACGACGTCAATTTTAAAACAAAATGTCACTATTGAACGTTACTAGGCAATGCATAATTAATTGTTTCTATCATGGGTTGGTAGATTCTTTCTCTAGTACCTCGCATCAATGCAAGCCTTAATTAATTAATTGTTTCTATCATGGCTTGGCAGATTCTTTTTCTAGTCCTTTCACGATACCTTTAATTCTTTTCGCTCAAAGCATAACTTTACTATTTAAAAAAGAATATACAACTGTCTTAAGGGCTCTTAGACATTTTCAATTGTCCCATAAATTATGAAATCAAGACAATCTCAACTATCTTTTTGTTTTAAATAATTAACAAACGAAACCAGTCCTGTTTCGATTTTATACTTATTAATATGAGTACAATATCAACGTAGTGGGTGGATTCTGATCCAGCGGTACTATATTATAACGGTAGGAGTATGTTCTTGCTATGCATTTTGCATTAAATGTATGAAGTACTTACAAAAATAATAGTTAATAAATAAGATGAACTCTTGTCAGCCACTCGAAGAAACATTTTGTAATAATTCAACATTAAATACGTACCTAGAAAAGTGTTATTCTATTAAGGTATTCTAATGCACAAAATTCCATTTAACTAGTCGCAACATTTTATTCGAATACTAAAAAACAATTAATCATTTTCATGTTTATAAAAGGTTTTCCAATATGGACTTGACAACTTTTAATTCAATTTGTGAACGCACCCTTTCACTAATCATCGAACTGTCACTGTCAATTTATTCAGTAAACTTAACATTTTCATCATGGTAAAGTACACGAACGAACAACGTCTGCAAATTATAAAAATTTACTACAGAAATTCGGAGTCGGCGACCGCTACTTTAAGAGCGTTAACTCCGATTTTCGGTCGTAATTCTCGCCCTAGTAGACAGGCAGTAACAAGTTTAGTGCAAAAATTTGAGTCTACATATTCGTTGTGTGATGTTGCCGTGCCAGTGAGACAACGGGTTGGTCGAAGTGTCGAAAATATCGCTGCCGTTGAAACGTCCGTAGCAAATGATCCAAATCAGTCAATTCCACGGCGTTCTCAAGAGTAGGGCATCGCCCAGACCACTTTATGGCGAATTTTGCGTAAGGATCTTGGTTTACACCCATACAAGATCAAGCTGACTCAAGAATTGAAGCCGATGGACCATTTGAAGCGACGTACGTTCTCCGATTGGGCTCTGGAAAAGATGCGCCAAGATGATCAATTTCATCGCAAAATCATTTTCAGTGACGAAGCTCATTTTTGGCTCAATGGGTTCGTCAATAAGCAAAATATGCGTTATTGGTCGGGTAAAAATCCACATGTGCTTCATGAAACACCACTTCATCCACAAAAAATAACTGGTATGGCTTGCATGCCGGCGGCGTCATGGGGCCATATTTTTTCGTCGACGATAATGATCGTCACGTTACTGTGAATGGTAATCGTTATCGCGCCATGATTACCAATTATTTTTGGCCCGAATTGGAAGATATGGACTTGGACAACATGTGGTTTCAGCAGGACGGTGCCACAAGCCACACAGCACACGTTACAATCTATTTATTGAAGAGTAAATTTGATGAGCGTGTTATCTCAAGAAATGGACCAGTCAATTGGCCGCCTCGTTCGTGCGATTTAACGCCTCTAGACTTTTTTCTTTGGGCTACGTCAAGTCATTGGTCTATGCCAACAAGCCGACAACGTTGGAAGAGCTCAGAGCCAACATTGAACGCGAAATAGCAGCCATTTCGACCGAATTGTGTGGCCGAGTCATCGAAAATTGGGTCCAACGAATCGACCGCTGCAAACGTGCCCGCGGTGACCATATGAACGAAGTCGAGTTCCATTCATAAATGTTTTGATTGTACTTCAACCCGATAATAAAGTTTTTGAAATATCTCAAATGGTCTGCATTTTATTTTGAAAAAAAGTTGTCAAGTGCTTGTTGGAAAACCCTTTATATTATCAAAAATTTGACAATACTAATTCATCCCAAAATAATTTTCCGTTTAATCGGGTTTACGATTTTCGGAATTTGTCCATGTATATTTTTCACATTATATGTATTACTGCTTCCTTTAAAATGTATTTTCTATATTAAAATGAAAGACTTCTTCATTATAAAACTTTATTTGATGAACTACACATATAATATGCGCTACAAAAATATAAAAATAATATAAATAATTTCATAAATATAAAAGACAATTCTAATTCAACATCTTCTTTCTTCAAAAAACTAAAACAGAAGTGTAATAAAATTAGTATTAAATATTTTATTATTAATTTTAGATTGTGTTTCCAATAAATATTGTCACAAAACCTAACAGACAACGTAAACGATCTGAGTCCCGACATTCGAGAAAGAAACGAGAAACTTTTAAGAAAGTGAACAAGAATATTCGCGTCTCGCTAGGCGTACATTTGATGCGTATGTAGATCATTATTAATACTGAAATTTATACATGGAGATCGATATTAGTAATCCCTGTTAATTAATGATATTTGTAATTAGCGTTTTGAGATTATTTATCAAGTATGTGTGTACCTATGTATATATATATATATATATATATATATGTATATATAGGAGCACGATTCCGCAGTCTTCAAGCTTCTAATTTTTACCAAGTGATTCTTGACGTCCGGAATTAAATAATCTTCCATCTAAAGAATTCAATAATGATTGGCATAATCTAAGTGTCGTACTCAGATGGTGCCAAATCTGGCAAATATAGATGCTGACCGCTTTTATTTCATGGAAACATTCAATTTATCCAAGTAGTTACAGAGCACTTCTGAATTAATACGGAAGCATTCTGAACCAATTGCAGAATATTGAGACTGCAATTTGTAAGGTCACAGAGAGTTACAACACCAAAATCTATGTCGAAAGGTACAGACAAGGAGGAAATCTAGCAATTTTGAATAAGAACAAAACATCCAAAAAAAAAAACTCCAACTCATTCTTACCTTTTTAATTAAGTTGAATCCATCTGCCATGGAATTCGCCGTTTTCAAAGATCGCTTTATCCAATCTGGTAGAGAATTTTTTGTCGATGTCCTATTATATCTTTCGTCTAAAAGAATGACTGCTGCGTAATCATTTTTATGGCGAACAGCTCTGCCAATGCACTGATTTACCGACTTCATACATAAATTTTCATAAAATTTCTGCCCTGAACCGCTCCCCTAAAAAATGGTAGTATATAGTTCGAAGTATCTATCATCTTCAATGCTGAGGTAAGCATTATAATTACCCGTTAGCCATCCCCTTCTAGAAAATTAAACAAATTTACAAAGTAACTACTTATAACAGGTTTTCTAATAGACATAACAATTTTGTATCTTAATACGAACCGACCTTTGAAGGTTTTTCATGATCTGTCAATGTCGAAACATCAGTCAAAGTTAACATTTTTATCATGGTGAAGTTCACGAACGAGCAACATTTTGGGATTATCAAAAATTACGATTGCAATTCTAAATCGCTTTAAGAGCGCTTACTTTTTGGTCGTAATAATCGTCCCACTAGACAAGCTGTGCGTGCTATAGTGGATAAATTCGGGTCAAAATATTCACTATTGGATGTTCCTGTGCCAATGAGACAATGCACCGGTCGAAATACCGAAAATATCGCAGCCGTAAGTGTTTCTGTTCAAAATGAGCCAAATCAGTCGATTCCACGCCGTTCACAGAAATTGGGAATCTCGCAAAAAACATTGTCGCGAATTCTGCGTAAAAATCTTAGCTTACACTCTTATAAGATCCAATTAACTCAAGAATTGAAGCCTCTTGATTATTTGAAACGCCGAAACTTCAACGATTAGGCTCTGTTAAAGTTTAAAGAAAATCCTGGGTTTCATCAAAAAATCATCTTCAGCGATGAAGTTCATTTTTGTGTTTAATGTCTTTGTCAATAAGCAAAATATGTGTTATTGTACAATAATAAACCTACATGTGCTTCAAGAGACTTCATTATATCCACAAAAAGTCATCGCGTGGTGTGGGTTTCATGCCGGTGGTGTGATTGGACCATATTTTTCTGTCGATAAAAATGATCGCCATGTTACGGTCAATGGAGTTCGCTATCGTGCCATGTTGGAAGACTATTTTTTGCCAGAATTATATGAACTTAACATCAGTGATATGTGGTTCCAATAAGATGGTGCTACTGCCATACAGCTGGTCAAACAATTGATCTATTGAAGAGGAAGTTCAGTAACTGTGTAATCTCGAGAAATGGTCCGGTCGAGTGGCCACCTCGCTCATGAGATTTAACGTCATTGGATTTCTTTTTATGGGGTTAAGTCGTTGATTTATGCCAATAAGTCAAGAAGTTAGAGAAGCTCAGAGAGAATATCGAACGCGAAATTGCTAACACTCCGGCCGATATGTGTGAAAGTGTTGGAAAATTGACTCGATCGTTGCAAACGCGCTCGCGGTGGTCATATGAACCAAATCGAATTCCATAGTTAAATGTAACATGTACACTGCACCTGGAATAAATTTCAGCCCAATATCTCAATTATTGTGTTTCATTTAAACACAAAATTTCTATGTCATTGAAAAACCCGACACTATTCATTTTACCATTACCAATAAGGTAATAATAACGGTCTTATTCTACAATAGGTGCATTTTTAAATCTTCCATCTAAAAGATTTGAAATAGTCATTGCAAACGATAAATTGTAGATAATTAATATTAATATTGGGTCTGGGAAAAAGTTCGTGGCGTTTTTCCCGATAGATGGCATTGGTTGCCGATAACTAAAGAACAACAAGTCACAGCGACACCACCGAGGGCTCGTTTTTTAGATGACCTTCCGAACGTTAGTTTGAGCGTAGAAACATTGTAATCGGTGCAGTGGTTGGAAAGTTATTCGCACTTGAAAATGGAGAAGAATAATGAGAAATTTCGCTATATTCTGCAATATTATTATGATAAGGGGAAGAACGCTGCGCAGGCTTGTGATAAAATTTGTGCTGTGTACGGTGAAGGTACTTTATCGAAATCTGTTGCGCGGAAATGGTTCGCTCGCTTTCGTTCTGGAAATTTCAATGTGAAAGATGAGTCACGCTCCGGTCGTCCAATCACTGAAAAATCTGATGAAATTCTTGAAAAAGTCCAACAAGATAAGCATATCAGCAGTGTCGATATTGGCATGGAGCTAGGCATTGACCACAAAACTGTTTTGAACCATTTACACAAAGCTGGTTACAAAAAAAAGCTTGACGTATGGGTTCCTCATGAGTTGAGCGTGAAAAACATGATGGACCGAATTAACATCTGCGATGCGCTGCTGAAACGGAATGAAATCGAGCCGTTTCTGAAACGTTTAATAACCGGAGATGAAAAATGGATTACGTACGATAATCGGAAGCGTAAAAGATCGTGGATAAAGGATGGTGAGCCGTCACAAGCGTTCGTTAAGCCAACATTGACGCCAAAAAAAGTGATGCTGTGTGTATGGTGGGACTGGAGGGGAATCGTCCACTACGAGCTACTTCCAACTGGTCAGACGATTGATTCTCAACTCTACTGTGCACAACTAGAGAGATTACGCCAGGCGATTGAAAGAAAACGGCCCGAATTGATTAATAGGAAAGGTGTTGTCTTCCATCATGACAACGCCCGACCACACACTTCTTTGATGACCCGTCAAAAATTGAGAGAGTTTGGTTGGGAAGTTTTGATGCACCCACCTTACAGTCCGGATATAGCACTCTCTGACTATCATCTGTTTCGATCTCTGCAGAACTCTCTCAATGGAATTAAGTTGGTTTCAAAAGAAGCCTGTGAAAACTACTTGATTCAGTTTTTCGACCAGAAACCACAGAAGTTTTTCACCGATGGGATCATGGATCTACCAAAAAAATGGCGAAACATTGTCGATAATAATGGAGCATATTCGGTTTAAATGAATTCGTCCACGCGCCATGCGGGGACCAGTTGAATTTTACTGAAAAAACGCCACGAACTTTTTCCCAGACCCAATATATCTAAAACTATTTTACAAGGAGAGCTCAAATTTAGTCAGGAATTTATTTTTAAGAACTTTTTACAATACTGTAATAAAAAAAAATATTTAATATATTCCCTTATACACAGATATATGTGTATATATATTTAAAGATGTATTTTCTCGGATTCTAAGCCGCGTGTGAATTGTGTCCTAAGAAAGACCTATCTCTCGACGTTTCAATGAAATCTCACTCGTCATCTTTTGGAGCTGGTCTGTCGTTTACTGACGCTGAAGATTATCTGTCAGACGATCTCGAGCGTTCTTTCGGCGTTTCAACGAGATCTCTCTCGTCACTTCTGGAGCTGGTCTGTCGCTTACTTACGCTGAAGAAGAGAAAGAGACCGGTTCTTCTAAGGGCACAACTCACACACGCCTTAGAACCCGAGAAAATATATTTTTATCATACCGCGAAAACATCAAGTGTAATATATATATATATATATATATATATATGTATATTAAGTGTTACAAGAGTGTTAATAAAAATTACAACATTCAACTACAATTTATCAGAAGGGTCTAGATCGCCTGAAAGTTAACAAGAGAGGTATTAACTCCATTTATGAATTTAAGAATCATATATTCATTATCATTATCATTATTAATACTGAAATTTATACATGGAGATCGATATTAGTAATCGATGTTAATTAAAGATATCTGTAATTAGTGTTTTGAGATTATTTATTAACTATGTCTGTACATATGCATACATATATGAACAAAGGATACTAGGAACGTTTTGCAATATGACGCAACAATGACTCGTAGGAAGCTGCTTGTTACTGCATGTTGAGACATATTAATACATGCACAGTGGCCGCGCCATGTCGATGGGCTCAGTTATTCATTAGCAGTGAGAGCGTAAAGTGCTTGCGATGGCATCGTGGTCACGAAATGAGATAAGGGCAGTTTTGCGTTATAATTTCGTGCGTGGTTTAAACATATACCAGTGCTTCGAAGAAATGACTCTTGCACTAGATGATGTTTGTCTACATCGCATAACGATATTCAGGTGGTATAGAGAATTCCAAAGGGGAAATTTAACTGTGGAGGATGCTGAGAAACCGGGAAGGCCACGAACGTCAGATACAGAGGAAAACGTTACACACTGTGAAGAAAATGCTTGGCGAGGACTGGCGAGTAACCTACCAACAGATAGAGGGTACTTCAGGCCTAAATGCACCAGCAATTTATTCAATTCCGCATTATCATTTGCACGTGAAGAAACTTTGTTCTCTCTGGGTGCCGCATCGACTGACTGAAGAGCAGATGACACGAGGTGTGACTTGGTGCCGGGAGATGCTAAAAAAGTTTAATAAGGGACAATCTCGGTATGTGAACAACATCGTGACAGGTGACGAGACTTGGATGTACTGTTACGATGTGCCGGCCAAGGCTCAAAACACACGCCTTAGAACCCGTAAAAATATATCTTCATCGTACTGCGACAACATCAAGTGTAATATATATATATATATATATATATATATATATATATATATATATATATGTACATTAAGTGTTACAATACTGCTAATAAAAATTACAACATACAACTACCATTTATCACAAGGATCTAGAGTGTAGAAGTTGTCTCTCATAATCGCCTGAAAATTAACAAGAGAGGTATTAACTACTTTTATGAATTTAAGAAACATAGAAAATTACTAATTACAACACAGTTGTTACAATTTGGAAGATTATTTCTAGTGATTCTGTTTTTTGTTCTGACTTGTTTCATTATGTCGTGCGGCCTATAACAAGCCTATTTAAATTTGAACATCCTTGTCTTACATATATATATATATATATATATATATATATATATATATATATATATATATATGTACGTATATCTCTTATAAATAGCAATGGAGTATGTATTTCTAACAAATGCAATTAATATTTCGTATATTATAACGGAAGTAATTAAGAAAGATCGAAAAGTATTTATAACTGCCAAGGACATTGCCCTAGGATTTAGCAAAAATTATTTAAAATCTATTTCTGTAATTAGTAATACGAACTTTAATAAAGTATATCATATTTACCTCTAATTTATCTAAATATGCCATTTTTTCTTTTAAATCGGGCGCAAAAATGTTAGCATAGGGCATGCCGACAACGATTACGCACCTACCCAAGTTATCGCTGAAATTCAATCCCTCACTTAATTTTCCGCCTGCAAAATAATTGTCTTAAGTTCTAAACATAATTTGCAACATAATATTACAGACCAACTACGCTAAACATTAATGCTCCTGAAGAGTCTGGTTTTCTTATCACTTTCGCGTAAGATTCTAATATGCGATCGACTCCGCTGGATTGTTGGGGTTCCCTGAAAACTGGTCGGCCGAATTGTACATCTTTCAATTGTTGCCAAATCCAATTTTCGTATTTATACGACGGAAAGAATACAACTACTCCTCCTTTGACTAATTTACATACTTCTAATAGCACCGATTTTATAGCGTTCCCCTGTAATAATTAAAATACTTAGAACATGCATATTTTTTTATGAATTATTTAATAATACATTGCTCAAACAAAATAACGAATATTCCATAAAATCTATAACAAATCAAAGAAAAAGTTGATTTAACATGGCTTTTTGGTTTTGGTATATTTGTGAACACATACATCATTGTATTTTAACGATTTTTAGTAGAGGAGAAATACAGAAATATTCAATTTTACAAAAGATTTATTACAATAACTCTTACAAAAAAAAATAGAGATTAATAATGTGCATGACCTCTATGAACATTTAAAAGTGTTTGACATCATATGACATGGACCACATTAGCATGTCGAATACTTCATGGGAAATCATGTCCTATTCCTCCTTGACAACAATTCATAATGCTTGAAACATCAACACATCTTCCCACAACCTCCCAATCGTATTCTATTGAATTATCATCTGAGGTATTGGTTAGCCACTCCATTCACTCTATGCCAACTTCCCGTTACTCATGATATTTACTCGAAGCGGACGAGAATTGGCGTTCATGAAAATTAATTCTCCTACTACAAACTGCATACGGAAGAACAATGGATTTCTCAACCTCACGGATATTTCTAGCCAGTAAGAGCTCCATTTTCTATGAAATAAAGGTCAGTATGTCCTTCAGTACTTATCCTAGTCCACAGCATTACCGTAACGCTTCTACCCTCATATTGAGACTATTCCCAGACAAATTGTGGGTATAGTGCTGAGTTCACAACAAATCAGAATACGCTTATTATCTGGTTGCAACGTAAATCTGGATTCGTCACCGTATAATGTACTTTCACACGCGCTTGCAATTTCTCCGAGCGTCGGGACTGTCCGATGGTTAGTTGAAATTATATTTCTACTAACCATCGGTACATAATAATTATTAATATATGCAATCCCTTGTTGCCACAATAAAAAAATTTAAGTTTTCATGTAAAATACTTAATTCATAATCGTATTAAAGAAAATCCTGATACTTTTAAGATTTGATAAATTAAGACGTTGATTTTTAGTGACTTATTTAGGTTATGCCCTATGCTATATGTTAAAGCACAAACTTACAAATATCTGGCTTTACTTATCGGTCCAGTTGACAGATAAGATATAATTAGCACGTGTAGGCTGCTTTAAAAGTTTTGCAGTTCAACTACTTCCTGTAAGGTGGCGTTGTCGGAAATATATTTGTCGTATTCTCCGAGATTTTTTTAGTCCGATTAACATTTACAGATTGCTTGCATATGCTGTTTATTTTTTAGTAATTTTTTCAACAAAGTGAGTTTTATGAGAAAAGGAATTAACGCGCGAAAACTTTCGAGCTATGATTTTCTTCGAGTTTACAGACGGTCTGACCCGACAAGGCGATGAAGCATCATCCTTGGCGACTGTTGAATGGTAATACAACGAGTTCCAAGATGGACGTGTATCCCCAAAAGACGAGCATCGTGAGGGACGGTCGGCCACTGCAGTCACTGCAGCAGACATCGACACAGTGTACAACATGCCACCACTGCACATACTGCACATATGCGGGCATCATTGAGGATAGGTATAACCCAACGCTCGATGGATACCACACGATTTAATGGAAGCTTTAAGAAAAGCGCGTCATCTTGCTACTATTCTACTAGAGAATCGTCGCATAGTCAATGCTGAAGGGTATACAACCATTTGTTTGCCAACTGTGTTCCAAAAAGTGTCTGCATCAAAACAATGTACCATCACACAACGCATCTCTAACATTACAATTTTTATCCGCTTGGCGAACGGAATTGATGACTTATCAGCCTTACAAATATAATCCTGACCTGGCACCTTGTGACTTCTTTTTATTCACATGTAGAAAAGCCAAACTACGTGGACTGAAATGTAATACCCCGCAAGCGACTGTGGAAGCTTACGAAAATTTCGTATCTGAGGTGATTGAAAAACAATGGGCCAATGTTTTGAGAACTTGTTCCACCAAATGCTGAAGTACTTAGATCATAAAGGCGAATATGTTGAAAAAAAATTAAAAAAATTGCCTAAAATAATTGATTTTTCTGTATCATTAGCAAAATTTTTGAAACAACCTACATATGTATTATTTTTTTTGGTTAAGAACAACAATATAACCTGTATTTAATAAATCTGTTTTTCTAAAATAATATATCGTCTTGTTTATGGTGTATTCGTTGTGTGTATTTGTAATCTTTTGCTAGGTGTCTGCTTTTACGTTTTGTATCAGTTCAAACAAGAAAAAAGAAGGTGTATAACAATCACGCGGCTATAACTTGTCGGGCGAATAAACGAAAACATTAACCGACTTTACCACCAACTTCAACTAGTCAAGTCTGCACGCGATTCTTCCTTTACGGCGGCGGACAAATAAACAAAGCCAGGGCACGAAAATTACAATTAGTTAATTAATTATTAGACAAAAAAAATAACGCCTTGCTCAGCGACGCGAGAGCTACTTAACACCTACAAGACGGCGGACCCTCCCTCATAGTCTTGGACAGACTGACGTCATTGCGGCGGCTGGCGGGACGGTACAGGCGACTCCGTATCCTCTTGAGGGCACGCCCTACGTTACACGAGACGCGTCCTGGAAACGGTCGATGCCTCAGGTGATTGGAATCTGTCACGATAAAGGCGACCAAAAGAATTCCCCTAACCAGGAACGCGAGCTGGCCAGGTTTACAACCACGAGGGTAACAGAGACTTGCCGGCTCGGGAAGAAGGTATGCCACCACAAGGGCAAACAAGAGCTTCCTTCCACGAGGAGAGCTTGAACTGTGCAAGTATACCACCGTAAGGGTGATAGGGACCTGTACAGTTCAGGAGAGCAGCCTACCACGGCGAAAGCAATCAAGAGCTTCTTAATTTACATCAAATTGAGGCCTTTATATATCATTCTGATATCGCCAAAAAGTCGCAATTTGTTTAGAGAAGATGCGTACGCAGACATGACGATTTTCCTTAAGTAATACAAAACAAAAATATTAATCTTACACAAATTGAATCATGATTTTACGACATAGTAAAAAATCAATTCAAATTAACGCGCATATTTAAATATAGCATATGAAAAATCATAAAATACAAAAGAATTGTCTCTAAGCAGGAAGATGTTTTACGTCTTATGTCGCGAATGACATTATAGACAATTAAGTTTCTTGCTTACACGACGAAGTTCGTCATTCAATATGATCGCAATTGACATGGTCATTTGTCCACATTCTTCGAACTCGTTTATGCTGTGCAGTGAAAGGAATGCAATCCAACGGTCTGCGGTTATGCAATGCAGACGTATGCACGGTTTCTTATTACTTGTGTTGATAGTAGCCTTCCAATGGTAGAAGCAAACTCACTTCGAATCTAAGTTGCATTAAGAGCCAATGTGCCAATTCCGACAGCTCTATGACCTTTTGATGTTGTCGATGTTGGCCGACCTTGATCTTATCTTCGTCAAGACTCCCCTATTTCCAAAAACCTACTTCAAAGTCTAGAAATTATGCTTTCACTCGTTCCAAATACTTTAGCAACACTTTATTATGTTCTCCCACATTCCAATAAATTTTCACTACTATTGACCGATGTGAACTTTTAGATACTGACCGAGGAACACACTCCTCGGTCAGCGCTTTTATATATACCACAGCGACGAATGATCTAATGCATGCGTAAAGAAGTTAAAGCAGGTCTGTGTTCGTTTTCTTGAATAAAAAAAGTTGAAACTAGTTTATAGAAAAATTTGTAAGTATTATATTAACTGCTACTACTTTTATTATCAATTACATAGATATAATTTATTTAAAAGTAAAACAAATAAAAAGCAATACATAATTCAAGCTAATAAGATAAAAAGTGAAGACAACAGAAATCAAATGATTCTAACTTCAATATGTATCAATAGAACAAAGATACAATATAATAAACCCTAGAAAAAAACCCTATTCTCGCAAACGAATATAATAATCTAAATGACAAGTAAATTGGAGTCATAGTAGAGAGGAAAATTTTTTTATCACTTAAGATTGATAAAGCCGAAACGTACAATGTATCGTTCTGGCTTTCGACGGTACAGATCGTATGCAGAATTTGTTTCCTGCTGATTTTTGGTGTAATTTTCCAAGTGCAACACTGTTTAATTATCTACTGATGATAACAATTTAGTTGTCGAAATACGTATATATAATATGAAAATTTATGTGGAATGGGGTTATATATCAACTTTAAGTGATTAAGTGTAATCACCATCTGTTTATGAGGTCCAATCTCAAACGATTGCAACTGTAAGACGATGGACATCTGAGTTTAAATGTGCCCGAACAGGATACCTCCAAAATACGCCAATTAGAAATTATAAGAAAAGTACAAGATGTGGTGTTAGATAATCGTGGAATAAATTTACGTCGAGTAGCAGTGATTTGGATTTAAATTATGAATTAAGAATGAGCAAATATATGTAAGAAACTGTGGAACACATATGCGAACGAGAATGCCTCAATATGGCGACGTTGAGAAAATCAATCAACCACAAGCTCCATCAAAATTACCTAGAGAGAAATATCGCCACCGAGTAAAAACTTGGCGGCATTTAATCATGCGTTAATTAAATTATTAAGTTATGGTAACTATAAGTTTCGCGGCTTTCAGCTCCATGATCCACAGAACATTCGCAAAAACTCTGATTGAAAGAGACAGAGAAACAGAATTAAACATCATTTAAATTATAGCTAAAGATAAAAATTCCGCAGAAAAATTAATTAATAATTTAATCGATAAACAATAACGTAAATACAATCTTAACCTAATTTATACGCACATTAATGATACAACCGAAAAAACTTTCAAAACATTACCTTATTTTGTGGACTCTATCTGAGAAAGTGACAGTGTTCCTTAATAAAAATCTGAGTAGCAATATAGTTTGTAAAACAGATATTAATTTAGGCAAAATATTATTTAACGCAAAAGATAAAACTGATCCTATGAAGAAATCCAGTGTTTCTAAACTTCAATTCCCAGAATGTAACAGTGTGTATATTGGCCAATAAGAGAATCATTCAAAATTAGAACAGAATAGTATATACGAAGCCTAAAATACCAAAGAAATGATGATTCTAACTTCAGCAAACATGTAATAGAAACGAACCACAATGTACATACATACATAAAGATTTTTTTTCTTTCAAATTTATCCTAACTTTAAACACTCACTATTTCTGTTTTAATCTCTTACTCGCACTAATAATTTCATTACTTCTTAATGTTTTCCTGTTTAATGTTTTCCAGTCATTTATATTTACAGATATTTCGAAGAATGATCTTTTACCGATAAATTTTGTATGTTTATTTTACCTATACTTATAATTACTTTTCGTTGTTCTATATAAGGAGATTGTAACCTGTATTGTTCTTGCTCGATAAAGTCCTAACAGACGAAACTAGTTGCCGTAAATAGATAATATAATGTGAAATTTAAAAAGGTGTTTTATTTATTTCTTAGTCTAATGGAATTTCACAAAGTGACAACCTCAACAATCATCTATTTGAAATGTAGCATACATTGAATTAAAGAGAAAATTCTTTACAAATGCCACAATATTTAACAGCTATAAAAATATGGTATTCCAGTAATATTATATGTAAATCAATAAATCTTTCTTTCCCCTAGATATAGGTATATCCCGGTTCACAACTACTTCTCAAAATTATTCTAATTATGAACGTTAATTATAGGAAAATACATATATCAAGATTTATAAACTGCGTAACAAAATATTAAGTACAATAATTATTGAGACAGTTTCAATGTAAGAACAAATGATTAATTATTAACTGAAGGCAATGCCTTATAAAGAAAATATATACTCATGAATGATTAATTCATGAACGTTATCCATGGACTCATTAAAGAAACAAACATATACACATACACATATATATATATATATATATATATATATATATATATATATATATATATACATATACATATACATATATATATATATATATATATATATTGTATATGTATATATATCGCGAATAATCAATATTACTAATAATCACTTATTTATATTGGCAAAATAATTACGTTGTAAATGATCTGGCGTCTTCCTTCCTATACCTTGTCAACTTCACATGTCCACGGGCGGTAACGGGTGTCGAGCACGATTAACGAGATCAGCAGCACCCAGGAAACAACCAATCGCAATCGACCATGTATATACATACAGAAAGAAAGGAAACGAAAAGAAAAGAAAGAATAAGTCATACTAAGCAACTTTCATGTATGTAAATATAGCGAATGTAATGATATACCTGAGGTGTCGACTGGGTCGAGCGTTTACGGCAGATTGGCCAAGAACTGAATATTAACTTAATACAATATACGATTATGACTTTCCTTCTAAAGTCCTTTTTCGAAGAACCTTCTTAGGATATCATGAAGGAATCAGTCGCAACCGTGTCGCTCAGGTGGATAGAACGTAATGAATCTATATATGGTAAACGACGCCGACCTCGCTCAAAGGACGAAGAAGGATTGAAAGAGAAGAGATTGAAAGGAACACATCATTTTGCATCCTTCGAATAGTAAGAGACACGTGTCCCCATGCCCAAGACAGGGAGAAGTCTGATAGATTCGATATACATACGACGTAGAACAGGCAGACTTGTAAGAAAACATTACTTCTCAAGGCTTTCGGAACACATAAAAACTATTGACAGAAACAAGAAATAACACATAAACTAAATGCAATATTTACGAAAAAATTCGAATATATATAATAAATCAATGCAAATTTACACAAACTATATTTACATGATCAAAATAAAAATACACACGCAACCACAACATAGAAGCCATGAAAATGGTACCCCTTCTTCGAAGCAAAAATATGTATTCGACCACTTGCATTGGGTTTCCAAAAATCGCAATTCACAGAAGAATTAAATCTGGGTTTATTAAGCTTCATTCCGACACACTAAAATCATTCCCAAATGATCGAACAAAATTCAGCGTTTGGAATACTGCAAAAGCAAAAATTTCATTACAAAGGTAATGTTTTTCGCCACTGTTGTTTGTCCACGATGAGGATAATTCCGGTAATCAATGATTTGATGAGAAATTGGGGATTTTGCCATTTATAAAACAAGAACCTGACAAATATGGGAGTAAAAAACGGCCAGATGGGACTCTAGAAACAGAAGTCTTTGTATCTGTGAGCAGAAACGAATACAGAATAATGGTAATGGATAAACTGCTTCAAACCATTAAAGCTAAATGGCCCTGTATAATCAGAAAGTCCTACTCCCATTTGGATCATCGCATCATCTTTTACTGATACTCCTATAAGCTTGCGGTGTCACCCCCCCCCCCCCCTAATGGTGCCGACACCAATGTGCAAGATGTCGGTATTTTTAAAACCATTCAAACGCCAACTGCAATACCAAGCTGCTGATCTAAATATTGACGAATTTACTAGTGCCATAACTGACATTTATAACAAACTTGAGTCGCCATATACTCGTCGAGATCTTCCTATCACATCAGCAGTACATGATGGAAATGATGAAAGTGGCAGTGGCAGCAATAAATTTTTTAAGCAAAGAGAAATTGAACGACTGGCACAGTTATCACTTTGCGTTCAAAATGACATGGAACTCTTCCAAGCGACTCAAGCAAAGACTAGCATTTAGGCTAGTTTAGTAACGTTTCTTGTTATATCAAGTTGTTATGTAAAATGTTTCGCGAAGTTAAAAATATATTTTGAGGGATAGTTTCTGAAAAACGTGTTTTTATTTCAAAACCGACACTTATTTTGAAACAACAATTCTAACCAAGTCGTTTTAGGGCAGAGGAGTGGTTAATCATGATACTGCCAATGCTTACCGCCAATTGCTAGATCGATATTTTGTAGATCAACTATGTTTTGTATAACACAAAAGAAACATTATTAATGTATATTCTTGCATGATAGTGATATTACCTTTGTTTCGTCTTAAGTCGAAGATTTAATTTTTTTGTTTTATTATAGTGTAGATTTAATACAAGTTTTAGTATAAAAATAATCATTAGTATTATTAAAACTAAAATATTTATATAAAGTTATTTTAAAAAAGCTTAATTTATAAGTTCTTATAAATAATTTAATTTCAATGTATATGTGTATATAATTATAACTATATGAGGGGGTAACAAAAAATAACCGGAATTTCTCTATAAAAACCTATATTTTATTTTTCTTTACAAAACAACCTTAACATCTTAAATATACTCTCTATTAAACTTGATACACTTTACATAACAATCTTTCTATTGTTGGAAAAATTGTTCGACCTCGTTTTTCTGTATGGTTGCGAACTGCTGTGTCGTTTTTGCTTCGCCTATTCCACGTCATTAAAACGATGTCCTTTCATATTCCTCTTCATCCGCGGAAAAAAAGTCGCACTGGGCAAGATCAGCTAAGTAAGGGGCGTGGGGCAAAGAAATCATGCTGTTTTTATCCAAGAACTGGCGAATTGAGAAGGCTGTGTAAGTAGGTACATTGTCATGGTGGAAAAATCATTCCCCCGTCTACCACAAATCGTACCTCTCTTATCGCACAGTGTTACACGGTCTTCTCAGAACCTCCAAATAGAATGCCTGATTAACTATCTGACTGGGTGAGATGCTGTTCACTTAAGTTCAAGATTACAAGAAACAGTGAGTAAACGAAAATGCTTTTACAAAAAAAAATGCGCAAAACACAACTTTATTCGGTGAAAGAACCGACTGCACCTAACGTAGAGTAAGTTGCGTCACGCGCACCTAGCAGCAGGAACGCGTGCTAAACAAGCCCTACCCACAACGTGGTCATTTCAGCTACTTTTAGGTCTCCCTGGTAGTTCACATTCAAGTTTTGTGGTTACTAATATTTTAATCTTTAATCCTAATCTTGTAATTTAAATTTATTACCGGTGTATTATTGTTTATTGTATTTACTGTGTTGAATTAATTATATTGTGTAAATTGCAAATGAATTTACCATATTAAATCTTTTATTATCATAATGTTATCATCGTAATCATCTTTACTAAAGGGGTAAGTTAATTTAATTTTATAACGGTACAGGTAATTACACCCTATTATTATGTTCATACCATAATTACAGCCATCCCACTCTATTATTGCTGTAATGGTAGAAAATTTATTTACTGTGATAAAATGTTAATTGAGAAATATGTAGTTCTTTCTCAGCATCGAAACCAAGATCCCTTTCTACTTAAATTATTATAGAAACATTTTATCAAGGGAAAGTTCTCAATTTAACAATCATTTTGATTTTCTAAGTGTTTAAGTTTAAGTATTGTCAAAGTGTACTTAGTGATAGGAAATAAAATTATTTTGGAATACTTCATTTTCATTAACAACCGTCAGAGAACATTAAAATAGTGCGCGAATACGGATTTACAACCAGTGCACGGTGAAACATCAGAGATTAGGTCGTCATCAATTTACACAGCCTGTGCCAACAACACAATAGTCTTATTGAAATTGAAAATGTAAAAAGTTACATAACATTATATTTTAAAGTTATAGTTATCACATATCTACGTATAATTATGGCAGAATCCTAAATCCCAAGTATAAAAATCTTAAATTATTGTGGAGACTGTTATTCTTTTTTCTAAATATTGACATCACATCACTTTACTTATTAATAATGTGCCCCGATAATAAATGAAAATAAATCACATTTGTCAGTTTCGGTGTTTTCCAGGTTTTAGTAAATTTCACCATTCTAGTTCCATAATAATTACACAGCCAGTCAAATATTGTTGGACATACTTACACTGAAATGGTTCTAACTACAGAGTGAATGCCCACTCTATTCGCACTTAATACAAACTTTGCGAGTGATGTCAGCAGAAAGCAAAAAAAAACGAAAAATTGTGCACTAAAAATGCTGATGGAACATAGAAACATTATCTTAGTGGAACCAGAAGAAAAGTTGTTTGTATTCTTATTAATGATTTCAGTATTTTTACGAAATATTGAATTTGTATATAGAGTTAGCAGAAGTTTTTGTTTTATGTGGGCTCTATATAAATATAAACACAAATCTCTTTACAATACCTGATGGACATAAAAAGAAAATTTACTACCTACCGATTTTATTGTTTTGCGATTCAAATGTTTCATTAAATTAACATATGCTATACTTAACAGAAATAGTATGATTTTACTTTTTCAGTTTATTTCAGTTTATTCCCAATAAATGTGGTTCACATTTATTGGGACGACAGCTTATCTATATATATAAAAATGAATGTTTGTCTGTATGTCCTTTATAGAATCGTAAACTATGCATTTGATCATGTGATGATCTTTAGCAAAGTTGTTGTGCATGAGCCCACGAAGGTTTCTAAGTTGGTACGACCAATTTTCGACAGATGGCGCCACTGCCATTCCAATTAGAAATTTTGCAAAACAATTAATGTATATTGGAAATGGGCGAATGCAAATTGATGAATCTACGCAATGTATCACCTTGCCAGCAACTTTTGTAAGATCACAGAAAGCATAGACGAATTGGTGCAAAAAGTTTTCCCAAACATTGCACAGAACTACAAAATCATCAGTGGCTCAGTACGCGTGCTATATTAGCGGCCAAAAGCATCGATGTCAATACCATCAACTTCACCATTCAGAATGGAATACCCGACGAAACGACAACATATACGTCCATCGATACTGTGGGGAATCAAGACGAAGTTGTCAACTATCCAACTGAATTCTTGAATTCGCGTGATCTGTCAGGCATGCCACCGCACGTTCTTACATTGAAAATTGGCGTACCCATCATTCTTCTTCGAAACATAAATCCACCACAACTTTGCAACGGAACCAGATTCTCAGTCAAGAAAATGATGAACAATGTTATCGAGGCAACAATTTTGACTGGAAAATTCAAAGGTCAAGACGTACTGTTGCCACGTATCCCAATGATCCCGACAGATATGCCATTCGAAATTTCGCTTGACGTAAATTTACTCATTCACAAACTATTACTTTTAAAATAATATCACGTAACTGTTTTCATATCTGAAATATGAATATATTACACAAAAAAAAACACAATACTGTATTTTAATATTTAGACTTCCTATAATTGCAATAGATCTGAAGAAAATTTAAATTAATAAAGTAGAAACGCCGATAGCTATACTGTACCATATTTCAAAAAGAGAGACAAATTTCTGAACAGACCCAAATCACAGCTAATTCTCATTGGTTGACAGCAAAGCAAAGTCACTGTCGTATCTATAATGACGTACTATTTGAACATTTTTAAAGTAATAAATAAAACTAGGTGTGTTTTCTAAACAAATATATTATCTACACACATAAAAATAAGAACTTTAATGTGTGGATTATGTAACAATAGTACTAATTTATTTACTTTTCTATTCAATTTTCACGAATTTTATAGGTTGTAATTTAGGCTTGATGTGTATGTTCAGAAATTTGTCTCTCTTTTCGAAACACACCATAAAACATGATTTTAATCATCTCAGCCAAATAAAAACACTAGAACGTTTTCTTTAATTAAAAATTTTAGTATATTTCAGTGATATAAATGTATCACTTATTGTACGCTAAATTTTGTAATACAGTATAAAGTGAAAACTGTATCTAGACTTCTAGAAATTCTATAAAAATGAAATTTTTATATTAAATTTCTACTATTTTGTCAAATAAATCAATCACGATATATAGTAGTGGATTAATTATGTAATACCAAATAGTAAAGGACCCTTACCATAGCAAAGCGGTTTTCATAATTAAACAGCAGTGTCTCTTGTTTGGGGCCTCGTGTAAAAATAATTGGCATTATATTTTCAGGAGGAATTATATGATCACAACAAAACTCCACAATCCGATTAGAATCTGCTCCCGCACTAACAAATAATCTGTTTCGAAATTCCTCAATGGGTTTCATAGTACCGCCAGCAACGATTACCTACAAAATTAAATCTAAATAATTTGTACGATTCTATATACTAATTCCACAAATTACGTACAGCTCTTGCTTCCTTTACGATATCTTTAAAATGCTCGGTTGGATTTAATAATAAAAAGTGCAATTTCCGCTGAAATTTATCATCGCACTTTTTAATCATTATTCGGCCGTCGTCATAGGAGTATGTAAGAACTTCCAGGAAAGAAATAACTGATAATAAAGGATTCATGGGAATTGTTTCTGATTTTGTCTGCTCTTCCTGGACTGGGCCGGTAGTCTTGTTACTCTCCTTTTTGTTTTCGATGCTATTTAAAAAATGTTTGATTCCCTTTTTAATTGTAATTTCCTTGCTGTTTGCATCTTCAGGATGTTTGACCGAAAAACTATGTAACTAAAAGACAAGTAATGGAATGATAAATATTATTCTTATTCATATAGTTATATGTCCCAAAATTTAAATCATTAGAAGATGCCATTTCTTCGAAAGATACTAGAAGTAAACTGGAAGTCAAGAAATATATTATATTTAACTCGATTCCGATACAAAAATGGTATGTAAAAATATAGGATTTACTCCTGAAAAATAGATCAGAAGATGCCCCATATGAGACTGCAAAATCTTGCGAAATGTTCCAGAACAAGTAATAAAAATAAACTAAAGATGTAACAAAATTGCCTCTATGAAAACTTTTGTTAAAATCTGTACAGAAATTATCTGGAAAATATAAGAGAAAAGAAGACGATTTAAAACATAATTCGAGAAATACAGAATTTCTACTCAAATAGAAATATATACGATTAAAACGTAACACCTTTAAAAAGTTGAAAGCCAATAGATGACTAAGACAGCAAAAGAGTTTACGCGTTAAAACGTAAAAAATGTTAAATTAAAATGTTACATCATTTTTGAAAGTTCACTCTTGTTTTTCCTATACCCAACAAAATTTCTATAGTTCCACATAAACTATTGAATTAAATTATTTTTTCTTAAAAATTTTTCAAAAATTGCGAATTGAAGTTAATACTTAAGCATAAAGAAAGGCAATTGAAGAAAAAAGTAACATTTATTGAACGTTTCGCAAAAAGTATTTCCTGTAACGCCACTTTAAAACAGCAACATTTCCAGAATCGATAACATAAAAAATTAATAAATAAACAAGACAATAACGCTACTCAAACTTAACAACGGGAGTGAGATCCCTTATTTGACGTAACTTGAAAAATCCATTCTTCATACTGTTTTCCAATTTGACCAAAGTTGAAATAGGAATCTCATTCCAGCACTTCGTTGTTCCAGATTTAAACTCATTAATGCTATTATATTGCTTACTACCGGAATACACCTTTGTTACTAATATGCCCCAGATGTTCTCGATGTAATGTAAGTTTTAACGAATGAAAAGCGACATTGCCTTGTGGGAATATCCAATCTTGCGAGTGCATCTTTTAACTAAAATGTATTGAAACAATTTTGAAAAGATCTACATGAACATCGGAATTCATTCGTTTTCAAATAAAAAATATACATACTTTCCCAATCGTGTAGTTACTTCGTCTTAGCTTCCGCGTTGGAATCGCGTCCTTGGCACTTGTGCTGCCGACGATTTGTCAACAATTCTATGAGACATATTCAGAGCTTAACTTGTGTTTCTGCTGTAGTTGCACTGAAACTGAGTTTAGCTGTGAATATGTGCCACGGAATTGAAGACAAAACGTCGGCTGCACAAGTACCAAAGACGCGGTTCCAACCCTGAAGTCAAAATGTTATTTCATCTTGACTTCCGGCTCAAAATCTTTCACCTTGACAACATAGAATACGTGCTTTATAAGTATTCGTAAAAGCTGCCTTTACCACCACAGAACCGCCATAGAAATTTTGATTTATCACAACTTGTTTTTATGCAAATTGTGCCAATAATAACTGAAATCATCACGCCTGTCTAAGTTAAACTTCTTCTCGTCAGAAAATATTACATTCCACTATTGATGATACCATCCTAAATGATCTCGGGCGTTAGGTACGCCTTTTAGTTACTGATAAATTTAAATCAGTTTCAATTTTTTGTGTGGTTACATTGTCCGAAAAGGCTAAACGCAATCTTGAGCAGTACTACCTTTGTGTAAGCTTTCAATTTCTACCTTTAGTGCTATTTCGACTCTATGAAACACTTAACTTCGTGATTAGATTGTGAGATCGTCCTATTTTTTAGCTGTGGGTCAGTATTTTCGTTTGTCCTACTTGCGTTAGTAATTCAATATTTTTAGAAAGTCATATGTATACAACAATGTTACAAATATTTAGCAATAAACTATACAAATTTCACTCATATATATTCATATATATATATATATATATATATATATATATATATATATATATATATATATATATATATATATATATTTGTCTAGTAGTTGAGATATGAAACTATACTGGGTGAACTGGGTGTAAACGCAAATAATTTTATAAAAAAATATAATAGTAACATCAATGTCCTATAAAGACAATATGCCAACATCATAAAGGACACAAATATCTAAGCAGTAAATTAATAATTTTTAAAAGAAAATATGAAAATCAACTTGTAAAAAAAAAAAGAAAATTATTATCGTAAAACACAGAAGAGAGACAGAAAAAAGGATTGCTTGAGGTGGCCGCATAATGCACTGGTACTTTTTCAAATCTATTGTGGTTCTTATGTCTTTCTGGAATCTCTCGGTTTCTTCGCATGTGCCCGTTGAAGTTTATTTTGACAATGGCTATATTAGTCCTCATGTAATTTTGGCCCTGCTTCAATAGGTATTGCACTTTAGCGCACAACAATTTACATTTGTTTTTTATAAGTGCAAATACAAAACAACCATTTAATAACCACAGATAAGATGATAGTTATAATCGCCATCTGTCAGATTAAATATTAACTAACAAACTAGCGTATCAGGCAGTATAATATGGGGATTAAACCATCACCATTGCAAATATAATAGTAAGTAACTCTAAAATATTTGTAGATGCAACAGAAGGAGAATAAATTTTAGAATACAATGAAGAGCACTGGCAGCTCTGAGTAGCTTAGTTTTTTGTTTGGAAGGCACGTATAATTAAATTAACAAGTCAATGAAAATGCATCCAAAACACTAACAGGTGTTACTTACCTTATGTCCAATTTTGGAATCTTTACAAAATTTTATTATCTTAAACATATTATAATTATCTATTTCTGCTGTTAAAACAAAACTTCCTACACTGTATATATCATTCAAATTTCGTTCCACACATTTATCTGAAAATAAATAAAATAAATTCGCAGAATTTTTTGACTAAAGTAAAATCTACCTAGGATCTCAAGTAATTTATTTATAATGAATATTAATTGATTAATACACAATAAATTGAAAGAAGAAAACCTCGTACTAAATTTCACTTTGTAATTCTTTAACTGCTGATGACTATGATATAAATGCAGATATGTCACATCAGTACTATACATTTGAGCCATTGCTTCAAGTAAATTGTGGGCTTCATCAATTATTATAATGTTATTTCTTAATTTAATGCCTAAAATAGACAATTATTTAATGAACATTGTCTTAATTTTTATGCCGAAATTATAAGTGAATGACCTAAGAAATACACATTTCAAACACACATATAAATACATAATATACACAAACATGTAACAATAGTAAAGCCAAAAACATAAATATTCTATATATTGCAATGATTTATAACATTTATGGAAAACTAAGTGTTCAAAGCCAAATAAATTAAAAGTTTAGCAAAAAATTTTTTTAAAAAACAATGTTCTCATTATTTTATTAATCATATTTAAAAAATAATGTATAA